>JAPYYS010000556.1:0-183944 GCA_030522525.1 Campopleginae sp. 14b | reverse complement strand
TATGAGGATACAAGACGGACAGCGCCATCTCCAGGCACAGGAGAGGCTGCGGCGGGAACTTTTAAATACTCTAAAGGTTGTGAATATGAGCATAGCTGATGCTACTACACTTAATCATCGAGAACGAGACGTCGTAGTATAATCCCCGATTCATCAGTTTAAACAGGTTTTTTACTGTCGCAGGCAAAGTAAAAAATTATCCTTGTCACGGAGATGGCACCATCGAGTTTATTTTTTTTTTTTTTTTGTATACAATCTCTATTACGATTGTGATTGTAATTATCGTTATCATTACCATTCCCCGGTTATTGTGTGAATAAACTCGAGCTTTGCTATAGTTATAAGGCACCTCGTGCCCTCGCGCCACAAAGTAGGTCAGTGACGCTGTGTAGTCCTCTAAGAATTGGTTGGAGAATACCCCTCAGTTCGCCAGACTGTGAAAGAAAGACTTTTTGCTCTATGTGGCGGACGTCACAACAGGCAACAGGAATTTTTTTTGTTCACAGCATAACGTACTTTTTTCAGAGATAACGGCAACCGACAATAATCCACTTGGAATTAGTTCGAATCGAGTGGAGGAAAAAGATTTTATTTCCCCAAAGACAAACGATCATCTCAGGCACAAAAGAGAAATCAACATAAGAAAAAATAAGCTTTTTTTCTTCCATCTCTTGACCTCGTTTCGGTGTGATTGTCCGACCTGATGAGAAATCAAGTGTGCTCTGAGTCTCGCCTTCCCCTCAACATCCGTTTTCGTTTTTTCTCGTCTCATCATCGCACCCCATTTCGTCCAATCCAACAACCCCTATCATCGTAGTCATCGTATACAGCATTTTTTCTCCGGACGAATTCCGCTTTCGAAAAATTATGTAGCATGGAAAAATATAAATAAATACAATACTTGCTGTGGGCGAAATAAAAACATTTCTGGTCATTTCGATTGCAGCCCAGTCGCAGGCTTCTCATTACATGAACAATCATGCAATCACTCTTCGAACGCTTACACAATTATTCATTATCTGAACTTCGTTAATAAAATTAATTAAACGATTACAAATACGTCGCTGAAAAGTTACGATTTGCCAAAAATTTCATTCATATTTTATAGTGAACTTTTTTTCTTCTTCTCCTTGGAAGATTCGTAGAGAATTAAAAAAAAAAGTAAGGAGCATATTCGTTCGAGTTCATCCCCGTCTTGCAAGGTCGTTCGACAGCTGGACTCGTTAAGGGGGCGTAACAGTTGTCGAAGAAACGATAAAACTTTGTGACCATCTGAGGAAAAAGATGTTCGAGCGACAAACTTTTTTCCATCTTTACAGAGGGATCATCTTCATTAGTAGAAATTAACAGGAAGGGACAAAGAGGCCAAACGAAAAAAAGAACCAACGTGTATCGGGGAATCGCATAGAAGAATGACGTCATCGGATTTGGTCAGAATTTTCATCCTCCCGGTATATTACGTCATCGTCAATCATTTGGTTTTATCGTAAAAAATGTTTATAATCATCTTTTTCGAAAAGTTGTTGATTGTTCATGTTAATATTTGGTTTGAAAAAATTATACCATTTCCACCACGACAGACACTCTGAAATCGACGAAATTTTGTTCAAAATTACGGGAACAGTTGTTTACATCGCTGAAAAATAGAGATTCCGAGCAATTTTTCGAGCTTCACCATTATTTAGCATGAAAAGCCATGTACACGCGTACACCTATAGATAAACTTGTTGCGAGGCATTGTTAAGTATGTAAGAGTGGCAACCTCAACTCGTGTGCATATTCAACCCCTCGGATAGGCTGTATTATGTTTTCCACCTCACATATAACATATATACGTTGTATATATTGTCTATAGATGTGTATAGAGCTTTAACCGCCCCGGCCAATTATTCCTATCGATCTGTAACGTATTCCAACGTTTCTACTGCCTCCGATTCATTCTATCAATTCGTACAATGTCCCGGCAAACACGAAACGCAATAATTTTCATTTCCACATCAAAATATTCTCTCGTCTCCCTAATAATGATGTCGACAATCATTCACGTGGTTTATCGCTTCGCCAAATTCACGTCCATTCCAGTTTTTTTTTTCATTATGTGCAGTTGCATCGGACAGGGAACGTAGCACTGGACAAAAGTTACGTAATTATTCAGAATTGAGCGTATTTTTTAAATGAGTTGACATGACTTTTACATTTCGCTCATTTTTCATTCACACTCTGAGATTATTTCTGAATCTTTTGCAACAATGTTTATTTATCGATAGCTGAGGAAAAAAAAAAAAATTATTGCACGTGGATGCTCGAGAAAAATAAACTGTTGAGTGTGCCTATAGGTTTCTGTAGCTCTTGGCTTTTCTTCGGCTTGTTTGCTTGATCTCAATCTACGTCGAAACTTTGCAGGGGTTCGAAAAAAAGTTCGCCTAATTATTGTGACTCAACAGAGAGAGCCTCACTGATGATCTTGTAATATATTTTTAATTTTCTTCGAGTATTATTATCATTGATAATATACACCATATTTTTTTTAATGAAAATTCTTGACCGGAGCTGTCAAATCATTTTGAGCTACTATTTGTAGTCGGCCTTGGCAAGTGCTATTGCTGGAATGTTTTTCGATGCTGTCACATTTTTCGAGCAGTTCTTGTTCTTTTGATGTTGAACCGATCTTCAAAGTTTTGTTTACATTCCTTTGGCCTATTTGCAGTGATTTTTCTATCTCGAACCGACAAATAGTTTGAAAAATAAGTTTTGCCTCGGAAAGTTTGAAAAAATGTGTGTCGTGAGTATTTTTTTGAGTTACGAGGAAGAAAAAAAATATTTGTGGCTCGAAATTAATGAAAAACAAAGAAAATATGCGATCGATCAAATTTCGTATTCAAAGCGATCTCCAGCCCCTGCTGTTGTTTATCTGACGACGTGAGTTCGATACATCATCATGTCAGTAGCCTGACGAGCCACGAGAAATAACGTCACAAGCCTTTTCACTTCGCTCCGAGACGATCCGCGCCCAAAAACTCTTGTAGACTGAGATCGAGCTCGGAATCGAATCGGGTTAATTAAAAATAAAACTTTCCATCCGAGTGTGCCTGTTCGAATGGCCGTTAACTTTTTATTTTCACGTTTCATTCGTTTCACTACTCGACACTCGCGTCGTTTACTTTGTGCTGGGATGAGCAATGTGACGGAATTAATTGTTCGACGAGAGGTCGTGACCCAGTATCGATAAATTGTCGACTTTTTTCGGCGCTTTTCAGAAATAGAATTTTCTCTTTATCTCGTTTTCATATCGACCGTTTTTTTTTTCTGTGATTTATCCTTCAACCCATCCTTCCACTTTTGTCATCAAAGTTTCGTTCCACTTTCCCTCCAAATCGGCGGATTTTCTAGTCTATGTAGCATCCTGATTTATTTCTAAATCTTCACCGACACCGTCATCATTGTAATTTCTATTCCGAGATGAATAAGCACAAGGAAAAACAAAAGTTTTCCTTAATTTACATTTCTGTTATTTTCACACGGTTACGTTAAATTCAAGGGAGCTCTCGTTCCAATTACGAGACATTTTATGATTGGCAGGAGCGAGAAGACGTTTCTGTTGTGTTTTTTCCATCTTTTTTTTTGTGCCTCCACTCACAGTCTCTCGGAGAAGATACTCTCGAGGGGGAAATGTCGTTTTATAGCCTCGTAAACCTTGAGGATATCTTTGCTCTTGAATCCTCCTTGTTCTGGTCAGACGAAAGATACTTTTTTTTTTAGGACTACGTCGTCGTACGATCGTCGCATAATCCGGAGGTGTGTTATCCAACGTTTACATCGTCACCACAGTCACATTTATGGCTAGTAGTCTGGAGATTGTCAGAGTAAGGATAAACGCTTGCCTTTTTTCTCATCTTTTTCAGCCTTTTTTTCCTTTTCCATTCGTCGCTCGTAGCTTCATCTGAAAACGGGCTTTTCTTCCGTGTGTTTTCGTCAACTCTGATATCTCTTTTTCGCCGTCCGCCCTATTCGTGTCGCTATAAACCAGATATCGTCACTAGAAGCCGATATGCTTCGGCGTGACCGAAAAACAGGGATGACAAACGAGATAAATGTTGATACGATTTTTTTTTTCCTTCCTTTTGCGTCAGGGAAATTTTACCAAGTCCCGAGGACTACTTGGAGTCAAAAAATCGTGCGCTTTACCTTATTTTTTCGAAAAAACATTTAATTGTTTTTTTCAGGCACGATCTCCCAGGAGCAAATTGCTGCTGTTCAATTTTTTTCCACCTGCGCCGATTACGCATTTGTCGAGCAATGAGAAAAACGTAATGCAAATTGTTTTGCAGTTGTGAATTTATTCACCCGATCGAATGTTTCTGTCTACATTTTATTTACAAATTTGATTTTTTTCTATCAATGCTTTTCGTACTTTTAAATGAAACTTCGTCTAGAAAGTAATTCCGAATCTTTCCTTCGACCCGATTATTTTTTTTGTCCGTTCTCATCCCTACAGTCATTCGGGCTGACGCTCGCAGTTGGTTATACGGGAAAAAACGTTGATATACTTGTGGGATGAAACCACTTAACATTCCTCACAGGTTCATTAATTTTTTTACAATGCTGAGTGTAACGAAAAATTTCCCATCAATCCTGGAGAAGTTTTAAGGCTGGAAGCCAGAGACAATCTTCTTTGGTGTCATGAAAATTTAAAGCCCTAGCCTCTGCCGCGGTTTCTATTCAGACAGCGGTTTATTTTTTCATCAAGTTCGGCGAAATGTTGTTTTATGTTCTCACTAATATTTTATTTTGGGAAAAAAATAAGATCTTGGAAAAAAAATGATTAATTTTTTTATTTTTTGAAACAGTTAGGAATCCAGTACGAGGGAAATTTGGCGTGTTTAAAGTTTCAGTTCAGTTCAAAGTTCCTTTTTTCGAGTCATTCTTTCTGGAGCCATAATATAATTCTTTAATGACCTTTTTCAATAGGCTTTTTGACCCAATGATGTGTCACCCAATGTTTTATGTGAATAAGTATTTTGCGGTGAAGATTGTTCCTCGACACGTAATTGAAGTTGATGGGGTTATAAACAGTTGATTAAAGGCATTGAGGAAGGCTGTATTAATCTTTGCAATCATTTTTAATTGAAAGCCAAGAGGGGTCGAGTGAAAGATATAATCGATATACGCTGACTGATGAGCAAGAAGCTCGTTCTGCAAAATTAAGTGTCTGAGATAAAAACTCGCAAGCTTTTTCCTCTTGTTAAGAATTTTTTTTCCCCTTCAAGTATTTCTAAATGATTTCGAATGCAGAAAAAATAAGAAAAAAAACGTAAATTCAATTACTCTGTAATTTTCAATGTGAAATAATTGAAACAAATTCCAAACAGAGGACTCAGGGATCATTAAACATTTGAGAGGTCGTGCTTTTTTTTTTCAACGCACGCATCGCACATTTTTTTAAGTTTGTTTTTGTAGTAAGTTACTAAAAAAGTTCTGCAATTTTTATCGTCAAATATTTGTACGCAACGTCGCGACGCTTTCTGTCCGAGTCCTCCACGACACATATTGTCGAAACTTTAGTGAACTAAGTTATCTATTCAAACGATGCGCACGACCTGGAGATGTAAGAAATTCCCATTAAAGTTGGCCAAGGTAAACTCTTTTGTAAGCACAAAGTATAACAACTAATCAACTTTCACAGTTAATCGAGTATCTGGTGAAAATATCACGTGTTGTTTGATCTTCCGCGGTTCGATGGGCAAAAATGTCTGTGTCCTCGGTGCACGGCCTATCGAGAGTTCAAACGAGGTGGGCGATCCGTGTCTCTTGAATAATTATGGTCTTTCCAATTAAGGGTTTTATTGCACAAAAAAAAAAAGCACGTCCGAGATGTGAATATTGTTTTAATTCAAAATACAGTCACCGACGAAATTCCGGGTCTGCAGTATCAGTTTTCGACAAATTGCTAATTATAATTGCCAAGAAACTGTCGAGTAATTTTGAACATAATTCCGGGAAACGGAGACCTTGAAAATCTTTGGTAAACAAAAAAAAACGGATTTTTTTGTTCTTTATTTTTGGGAACCGTCTATAATTCACGTTATTGTCCGTTAGCATCGCACGTTCACGCGATACGAAAGTTAGTGCGGAGACAAATTTTTACGAACCATAAGTGAAAGTGAAAAAAAAAATTTTTTTCTCACGTTTTATCTGGGCATCGAGTCAAGTGTGCTTATCGACCGGTACACGTATGGCAACCTAGCATTCCCGGCATACGATTTTTACCGTGTCTTGTACTAATAGTCGCTTTGTGTCAACGAGCAAAAGTTCTCAGTCCCTTGTTTTTTTTTTTCACTTTGAGCGCTCAACATAACCCTCGACGAGAGACTCGCGTGATTCTTCAAAAACTTCATAAAATAGTACTGCATGAAATTGTCATCGCTCGTGACGTTGGGTTTATGCATTTTTTTTGCCAGTAAAATTGCATATAATGTTTTTCTGATTAATATCAAATTTTAGAAGCCTTAAAATCGTGTGGGTCGATAAAAACGGAAATACGATTACTCCTTTTTAACAAATTCTCAAACTCATTAAAATTCATATGGAATAAAATTCCATTAGTTTTCAGGTTATCGCGCTTTTTTTTCCATGAATAATTGATTCAACCCGATAACTAACTTTTCGCCAGGTATGGGCATCGCACAAAAAGGAAGAAAAATATTTCGTGCAACATTCTTTGCCCCGTTCGCTTTCATCGCTGAAGGGAGAAAAGTTTTATCTCATTACTGATTATAGAGTATAGCTTCGCAAAGTGACAAGGGGTAGTATAAAAAGAGCGTTGCATTGGATTTGCTTCAGCTCCTTGCCAGAGTCAATATTCGGTGTATCATTATCGAATCTTTCTTCTGTCCTTTTGATCAGATTTCCCGGATAACTTGATCACGCAAACCATTGTTTAATCGAAAGTTTCATGGTGTCCATAACTTTCTCCCTAACACATTCGTTTTTCCATACTATTAAATGCAAATCCAAAGTTTTTATTGACTTGATAAAACTTCAATTATGAAAAACTTAATTTTCGTAAAGTCCACGTTGTTTTTATTTTCCACGATGGCCATCGATTCCTCGACTATAAATTTGCAGTTGACATGTGTACAAATTTTCATCATCTACAAAAACATAACTTGATCGATCTAATTGATTCGCAACTGTGTCCATAATTAATGCATATCAGAATTCTATATATACTTGTGCGTGTCTCTCGTTTCGACATATGAAGCGGACATAAAAAAATTCTTTCCTCTCACGAGTATTTTTATCTTTTCGCTTATGTATATTTGGTTTTTACCTCGTTGGGCAATTCTCAAGACACAGCCAATATATTCATGAAACAAATAACCGTATAAATCGTCAGCTTTCGGATATCAAGATCGATTTTTACTGTCGGAATATAAGACCGCCATGGGAAACGTAACAATGGCAACTTTATTACGAACCCAAATCGTCCAATGATCATATTTATCTTCAACTTCGAACGTAGCCTGGAAAAAAAAGAAGCTATTTTCCATTCGTTCGATTTCGTATTTTTTCTCAACGCTTGACAAATGAAAAATGAAAAAAAAAACAACTTGACGAATAGAAAAATGTTACTTGCTGACTCGTTATACACTCGGAAACACACTTTGGATTTTATATTACGGATTCGCTTCATAGTTTTTTTATCACCCTCGCAACTCCAAACGTTGCTCATGAATTATGAATTATTTTCTCCCTCCTCAAAGGGATGAGAGAGTAAACTAAAACACGAGCCATTTTTTACTCGACGATAAAATTACATAAAAAATTTCTATGCTACAAGCTTGACTCGGTACCATCGTGGCACGACACTATATCGTAAATTCCAAGGGCTCTGTCAGCAACGACAGATGAATTTTTTAAATACATTTACATTCTTGAAAATGAGGCACAAACGATGGCGCGTTGGTGTTGTCAGCTTTAGACTTTCGAAATGGTACTCCCCCTGAAAATGTCTGAGGCATTTTATCACCCAGTACCAACGAAACTTTATCCTCAAGATGTAATTTCTTATTTCAATTCCGCTTCCAGACATCGATTACATTCACAATTTCCCGATTACCTTCGAGGAAACGAACAACAGTCATAAAAGTTCATTCGAAAATAAAAACTACGGAAATAATCTGTCGAGAGAAAGTGAAAAAATGGACAATAAAAAAAAAAAAAAGCTTGATAGTTGAAATGCGATCATACATTTCGCTGGATCCCCTAATCAAACCGCCCAAGCGAATGAGTGGCATGTTCCTGCAGTGATTCAGTTGTCTTCGTACCGGAAATTCTCATGAATTAGTTGGAGAAACTTACGTTATTTCGTATTCAAGAACAAGAAAGTTAAATCCACCATTTTTCATCCAATAAAATGCATTTAGCTTGATAAACTTTTTCTGCAGTATATTGTGAAATAATAATAATAACAATGATACAACGGAATAAGCGGAAATGCATATACATCTTGTTATTCTTCATCGAAGGAGACAGAGACGTGGGGTTGAGAACAGTTATGAATAACACAAATTACAGTACAGTCGATCCAAACAATTGTCTATAAGCGAAGAGTGTGTCAATTACAGGGGCTGGCTTCTGCGTATGAACGTCATTGATCCTCGTACAAAGTATCGATGTGAATTAATTAATAAATCAAAGAAAAAATTTTAATCGCATCATTTGCAAAAAGAGCTTTTCTCTTTTTTTTTACCACGAAGAAAGTATAAAATGAAATTTTAGCTCGAGCCTGAATCCTGGCAAAGTATCAAATTGTTTGTCGACGGCGAACCACGAAAGAGCTTTTCTGGCCTTGCCTATAAAATGAAAGAAGCTTTTGCCTGGTTTACGGGACTTTGGAGCGCGAACAATTTAGAAACGGCGAATATTGTACGTTTTTTCATCACCATTTATGCATTCACCGTGAATATATTGGAGATATTTGATAAAAAAAAAAAGAAAGTTGTTTCGTCCTTCATACAGCTCGATAATTTTATTTCGTTAAATAAAATTAAGTCGAAGCATTTGTTTTTTCTTAATGTGAATAAATGATATCCTGTATTATTTTATAAATAATTTGTTTCTCGGGCGAGAATCGCTTGGGTTAGAATGGTTGAAATATAGAATAATCAAGACTATACTAGTCGAGGCGTTCGTGTCCATAATCGCATATCCAATCGCCAATAGTCCTAATGCTTTGCCATTGTCGATAATCGTAATGAGTTGTGACGATTCTGTGAGAATGGTCAGATATGAAAATGTCTGTCATGTTGAGCTACTAAAAAAATTATTTCCATCATATTTCATGTGGAAAAAGGTATTATTCGATCGAAGGTCTCGTTGCTTCAGACTTACCAAACAGTGAGAAGAAAATCGTCCAATACGGAATGAAACTTATGCACACATAGCGTAGCACAGAAAAAAATTGTCATCCGCGAGCAGAAAATTGGAGCACAAAAAGTGTTTTCGCACAGGAGCCAAAATCGTCGTCCAGGGAATCAGTTATACTTTTTCACTTTGTTGTTTGCCAACAGTGTGGTGTAAATTTGTGAAATTTTTGGCCCGGATTACTCGAAGCCCGAACTCCGTCGGATGGATGATTTGTTTTTTAAAATTTACATGCACGACGATTGAAAGAAAAGGATAAGGAAGGGTGGAAAAAAAAAGGTCTTGCTCGGCAATTTGCAGAAACTGGTAAATGTCCGTCGCACGACAATCTGCTATTTTAGTGCTTTTGTTTTTTACGACCGAAACACACGTAATTCTTTCGGCTGCATTATTTGAGCACTCAGTGGTCCGATGCACTCTCGTCTTCGTCCTTCATGCTCGGCAGGAGCCCTGCAACTTACAACACGATCTCGTGGATGCACTTCCGGTCGTGTACGGACCTTCGTTTTGATTGTTGTTTTTGCGACGATGCACTGATTCGTGGGCCTGATATGAGCACATTTTCATGGGATTTCGCGATCGAATGTTGATGAAAAAAAAAAAGTCGAAATAATAATGGAACAATAGCCCTTAACGGCAATGAAAAGACTCGATGATCCGGCAGATTGAAAACGCAAACGCATTGAAGAACAGAAGCGCTGGCACTGAGCGTTTTTCGAGGGGGTTGAAGCGTTGCGGTCGGGGCTGCGAGAGGTGGAGTTGCAGGAGGGGGTGGTTGGAAACGCGCGCGCGGGCTGCTTCGTACGCCGGGGCCAGGAGTAAGGGGTTACGAAAGGGGATGTTCTAGCAAACCTAGCCCCGTGGGTGGCGTTGCTATTGGCGATGGTTCTCGCTCTCCTATTCTGGTTATGATGCGTCCCTGGCTAACGTACACCTGGGAAAGTGTTGGCGGATGGTCCATACTCAGCTACGTCCAATCCAAATTCTACTCTGAATGGACGTGCTGCTGAGATCCCAAAATAATAAAACGAAACGAACGCCTTTGGGTTCCTCGAGTCTTGGAGATTTTATGCCAGAGTGAAAGGATCAGGTTGGATCGGGACTAATGGAGGAAATGCTATGTTACGTGGGCTTTCAACCTGACGTCAGGGTTCGGGCAAATGGACCTAGATCAGCGGTGGTTGGCTCCATTGACCCTGCGTTGAGGAGTTCAAGCCTGTTGAAGCTTCAGATTTTTTTAGATTTATGTGGATCCGGATTCCCTGATAACCTCGATTTTTCCGGCTTAGCCCTCGTACACACAGTCTGGTATGTTTTTTTCCCCCTAATTCCCGACGAACAACAACTTTGTCTTTTTATTCGCACGAAAAACCAATTCCTGTGCTGGAAAAACATTTTTTTCTAACTGATTCCTCAACTTTCAATCTTTCTCTCTCTTTCCCTCTCTCTCTCTCTCTCTCTCTATGACCCAATGTTCTTGACACTCTTATTCCGTATCATAAAATTTTCATCTGGTGCGACGAGGATAACATTCGAGATCGATCTTACAATCCAAAAAGTACCAACTAAAACGTCTCCTATCCGGAAAGTTTCATTCCAACATTCTTCATGTTTCAGGTTACATTGTTAATGTTGACTCTCGTCAAAGTACTCCTCTCATTAAGAGCTCCGTATCTGAGGATCTTGTACACGCGTTTATAGACCGGACGCTTCTTACCAAATTAAATTGTCTGCTATTAGAGATCGCGGCCGACGGCGAGAATGGCCTTGATGAATTCGGGCCAACCAAGCTTGAAATTTACTCTCCCAAGATTGTCTGCCTGTTGCCGGGTCGTACGAATAATAATAATAATAATAACAACGATCTTGTATTGTATCCTCAATGGAATAAACCCTCGAGCTCGGTGAAATGTGCCACCATCTTCATTCTCGTTTTTAAAACAGCAATTAATATTTTCATCACTTCACTAGAATTTTTATCATGACCAAATGAATTAATTCGTCAATTTTTCAATCAACTCAATTATTCACGTTTACGTTTTCCACGTGACCGAACGGAAACTTATCATTTTGTTCTCATTCATCAGCTATTAATAACTTGGTCAAATTTTCGAAGGGTATATGGGCAACCGACAGGTCACTTGCTTTCTTAAAACTAGAAGAGTCCTTTAACTTAGTAGGGCTTATTAATTTTAGATCGAACTCATTTAGCCTTCGACGACTGTTTCACGTGGACAAACCCACCCGAGTTGAGTAATTATTCGAAATTCTATGAGGCTATTAATTGGATTAACAAGGAATCGGAATATTTTTATCATGATTTTAAATGGCGGATTAAAAATGATTAACCGATCATTTTTAACTGAAAAAAGGCTCCGAAAAATGTTTTTTTACCGAAAATGATCGACTGGACAATAACAGTGCAAATTTTTCTATCCCTTTGTTCTATAATCCAAAGGTCGCGGGTTCGATCCCCGCAAGGGGGATGCTCTGACAATTGGAAATGTCCATTCACATGCTTTTTTGTTTGTATTGCCATTTTAGCCTAAACTTTTTGTCGGCATCCAAAAATATTTCGTTGGCACTGCCAGTCGACGTTATCGCGTGTGCGACTGTCATTGTTCATTTTCCAGAGTTGTTTGCAGGATCCTGTCCGCCAAAATTGTCTCCCCAAATCCACACTTCGAACTTCGAATAATTCATTTTTAATGCTCGACTCATGAGAGTCGAGAATCGATCGAATTTCCATTTTTATTGCCGGACAAAAACGACCAACTGTCGATTATCGTTCCATTAAATTTCGGTCAACATAAAAAAGTAGCCGAAGTTTTGACAGTTGAAAATTCGTCAATGACCAAGTTTTTTGACAAATCTATATCCATAAATTTTTCTTACCGGAAAAGTACATCCATTTATGTGATTGAGGTAAGGAGACATTTCCAGGTCAGTTGCGAAAGCCCGAACGGAGATTGGTAAAGCTCGGTTAAGGGAACAGGTCGAAATGAGTTCCACCGAGACGAAGATCTGACGTTTTTGGAACGGGGTAAACAGAGTTAAAAAAAAAATGTCGATGCTTCGTGTCTCGGTGTCCGTTTACACAGGGTCGAACCTACTCGCGTCAATCTGAATCACTCAGCTTTCCCCTTTGTCTTCTTTCGTATCCCCAGTCAGCGAAAAATCGTTAGAAAATCAGCCAATTCATAGAAAAATAACTGGAATGGGAACGATATAGTAGGAAACTTACGGGGAATTATCTCTGAATTATAAATCCACCATTAATCTATCTTTCATGGTAATTGTTTGAAGGACCTCACCGATTGACAGGTCGTATATTTACGACATACACGATAAGATCTCTTGTTTTCGCTTATCCTCGAAAAATTTCCTATTTCCTTGGAATTTCGTGCAATAGGAAAAAAAGACGTTTGTTCCTCAATATTAATGAAAGAGCTGTCTCATCGAAATTCCGTTCTTTTCGCTTCTACCAATTGAAAACTTTTATTCGTATACACGCTCGATATACTCTTTTAATACGAGGGGAAAATAATTGATACACATACGACGAAAAGCCCTCGGCGATAAATCTATTTTCAATTACGCGACATTCTCATAGGGACAGAGAAAATAATACTTTTTCATTAATAAATAGATCGGATATTTTTCCTTTCATTGCTCATTGTTTCGTGTCTCTATACGATCGAGTCTGGTCTATTACCCAACATGAACACATTCGCATATATGGACCCATGTACACGTTCATCTTGGGGTATATGTACATAGGATGGTCCGGCAAATGACTGGCCCATGTCGCTCGTAAATGTTCTTCGAAACGACAAGTACCGTGCAGGGCTAGTTTATATGGAATCGATTTGTCGCATATCGCGTGTACAAAACTATGTATGTCAACGTGCAGTCTCACTACGTCATTACACGTACGGCCTTTCCCCACTTTTCCTCTTCGTTTTTTTCCTCTCTTCTTCTTCCTCTCATCGGCTAATATGCCCTCGACTTTTCATATCACGAGACAAAAGGGTAAAACTTGTATTTTTTCACTTGATTAAGAACGCTGCGGTAGTCAAGATTATGTAACACGGTAAACTCGTAATTCACCGACAATTATTTTTATTTATGCAGTATACAGCCTCGCGATATTTTTTGTCTTCCAAGGGCATCCTCGATGTATGAATATTTATACACTTTTGTTGCACTATTTTTATCAACATATTGGACACGCTCGATGTTTACTCGAAAACGATCATGTCAATTATTTTTCGAGTAGATACAAAAATGTTTTCATTTCATTTGCCCTTTTGGGCTCTTCGAAAAGTGAAAGAAAAAAAATGAACGATCGAACTGCTGAAAATTTCGCTTTTCCAGCGACTCGGAGATTTTTGAAAAAAAAAAAATGATTTCTTCGTGAATGATATTTGGGACTCCTTCGGGGTTTTATGGGCTCGTGATAAAATCTGTCCGGGGTTTGCTTGACTGGGATGAAAGCTTTGCGCATCAACATATGGTTCTCATCATTTTGTCAAACAACTCATCTCGGAAAAATAATCATTTTAATCTTTGGCATACGAATTACTGATACTAATTAACTTTCGAAATATTATGAACGACGATAGTCCATAAAAACGACGGTTTTCTTTGTCATTCTCTGGCAGACGTGTTTTTTTTTTTTTTTTTTGCCAAATTTTTTGCGGATTAATTATTTTTTTGTTTTTTGTTGTGGGGGGGGGGGGTGTGGTGGGGGGGGGGGGGGGGGGGGGGGAAATAGGCACAAACAGAAAATGGTGATGGAGGAAGGAGGACTCCTTTAATTACATTTCTTTCCGAGTTGAAAGCTTTTTACGATCTTTTCTCGCTTTTAAAGGTATACATGTAGTCCAAGCCATACGGGCACTTACGACCCAACCAAATAACACACCTGTACGCCGATACACACACACACACACACACACAGACCTGCACCCCACACAACAACAACCTTTTATTCCGCGCTACGATATGCTTGCAAACGTTAAACGTACCGCGAAATAGATGTAAGCCGAAAGGAACCATCAGCCGAACGCAATGGGCACACAGATGCCATTCCATGGACAACATGGAGATGAAATTCTCGATTCCATTTCCAACACGATTCCACATCATATTTTTCTTTTCATGCTAGACAAAATACATTTTCAGCAATATTTACCTTTCCACAGGTCCGGAAAAACCGCAATTTTCACACGCCAAAACTCAGACTATTGGGATCGAACTTAGTTGAAATAAAATCGAGTATTTTGTTGAAAAGTTTGGAATTTTTAGAGATCTCCAGGCACAATGGATAACCAAATATTTCAATAAAATTTCGTCATCCGTTATACATCTGTGAATTCAGGAAAAAAAATACCCATGGACACTGATCGTCATGAGGAGAACATAATAATTATAATTACCGATTTAGTCAGAAATCGTAATGACAGTATATCAATAGTGATTTCTTTATAATTTTATTCCTGCCGAACTTCACGTCCAGCAAACAAATCGATATAATAATTTAAAAAAAAAACAACAACAGGGATGTGAGCGAACGTATTGTTGTGTAGAATTTATTCAGTTTTCCTTCATTTGAATAGAATGATACGATCGTGCGTATCCATGGAAACGACAAATTACTTTTGAAAGAGACTGTAGCGTTCGGTAATGTGTTCTTTCACTTCTTGTTTCATCCTCACCTTCTTGGGATATTATACCCCGTGCTTTGCCGAGATTTAATCTTTCCTCGTCCATCCTTCTCGCAGGGAAGGCACCACAAGAGGAGCTCCACTGTCCTGGCTTTTATGGATGGCTGAAGTGAGATGGGCTATTTTCTGCAGTGGGGTATTGCGAGTCACGTAAGAGAAAAATCGCTTGTTTCCTTGGTGCATAAATTCTCATTAATTCGTCACTTATGCGGAGATTGTTTGCGATCAATTATGAGCACATGATTCATCGATTACCTCAACTTTTTCGTCCAATTTTTCGACAATTCTGCGGCCAAAAAATAAATTCGACGATTTTGTTAAAAAATCGATTTTAGTTTATTCTATTCTATAAACTGTCTCTTTGCCATTATTTATCAATTTTTATTGTCTAATTGTGTCCTCGATTCTACAATTTCCGGATGCCATAAATTCGAACGGATTTTAAGTTCGAAGCGCTGGGGATTATTCGAATAATTAGCTCATTAGTTGTGTTCGTGGAGTATCTTCATTAAATTTCCCTGCTGTTCCATGTGGCGCTGCCCGTTTTTAGGGGACCCGCATTACCTCTGCCATCTCCGACACGGGAAAAGTCTGTCCAACGCTATATAAATCGGGCTCCTCGAGTTCGTGTTCCGTTCGGTTCCGACTGGATGTTCGGTGTTATGCGGTTTGATGGTCGAGGAGAGGAGTTCCCCCTGAGGCAGCCGGCAAAAGGTTCCTTCGGTTGTGCCCTCACGCGGAAAGCCGGTTAGTCGGTCCCGATCCGTCGTAGTGTACGCATTAAACCGGGGCTCTTTACCTCTCTCTATTATTTATACGCGAAAAACTTAGCCTCTTACGTCGAGTTGTGGAAAAATTCGATTTTATATTAAAACTAAAAAAGACGGAACATTTTTTGTTCCCCATAAATATCAAGCCAAAAATCCTGACGCGTCAATAAAAATAACAGTGACACATGGAAAAACTGTGAATAAACAATTATAACGTGTTGATACAGCGGTGATCGTTGTAATTTTTTTTTTTTTCAAATACCAAAATTGTTGAAATATTTTTTCAAGTTCTTTTCCTCTCAAGAATCTAATTAAAAGTGAACCACAGTTCAAATACGATTCCAACTCGGAGATTTTAACGGAACGAACTGGAATTCTAAAAATCAAGTGAACAAGAAGTTTGGATTCGATAAAACGAATTATTTGCGCATATCAGTGTCTAGGGATTTGCATGGTGGAGCGAACGGGCGAGACTTATCCTCGAGCTATTCAAAGAAACATACAGGTAGCAAAAGAATATACTGTTTGTTTGTATATTAGTTTTTCTTTTTTATGCGTTTCGAATTTTTTCGCAAAGCAGTCAGCGCAACAGTGCATGAGTGACAGAAACCGTTTTTAATTAAAATTTGCATTAATGAAAAATAGCGTGTAATTAAAAGAGAGCTCTCTATAGGAGGCAAATTGTTTACTTTGGGAAAAAAGTCGACTGGCGAAGGTTCCTCTTGATCGTTGAATGTCAGGGAATATTTTTTGTTTGTTTCAGGCTCCCTGTTGTCACTCATGCACAAAATTGCTGAACCCTGACGGGAAACTATTCGATTATTGACAAATAAAAGACGCTAAGCATTGAGCAATCAATGTCACGATATCGCGATTTTAGTTTGGCCGAGCTTGAAGCTGAATTGCGCAATGCTTATGTGAAAAAAGTGCTCGAATTTCAGGTCCGCGAGAAAGAAAGAGAATTGGAATTTTCAAAAATCCGCGAAAATTATCGTTTGAAGCTAGAAAAGCGTCGTGATTCGGAAGTCATGAAAGAAGAAAAAAAATGCGAGTTGAGAATGAACGAGAGGCGAGAAATATACAAAAGGGATTTGGAAGCCCAAATATTGGAGAAGGAGAGAGATAAAAAGATCGCGGACGAAGAGGCCAAGAGGGAGAGGAAATTACTCGAAGAGTTGGACCGAGTGATTGAAAGGAATGAATTGAAAAGGAAAATTGAAAAAAAGAAAAGACTTATGGAAATAACGGGCAGGGATAGAATAATATTTGCCGAGATGAAAAAAATCCGTGAACGACTAGCGCGCGAGAATGAGGAAAAAGTAGCCAAGGATGTAGAAAAATACCAAGAAGAGATGGAAAAGCGAGGGCTCAAATTGAAAAAACTTTGCCAAGAGCAGTGCGAGAGACGCGAAAAGTTGGTTGAGAAAGTTGCACAAATTTTGATTGATCGTGAGAAGGAAAAGTCGATCGAGAACGATTGGAAAATTCGTGACATGGTGGCCGAGGAAATATCATGGGAAATGGTAATTCAAGAGCGCGATGAAGAAATTCGTCGAAAGAAAATGCGCGAATATTTGAAAAAAGGTCTTGACGAGCAAATCAAATTCTCTGCCGAATTATCTCGACGTAATCGCGACCTCGACAAAGAATTTGGAGAAAATGTTATCAGACGAATAATGGAGGATGAAAAAATAGAAAAGTTGACGAGCCAAGCTAAAACTCGAAATAAAATAATGTATCGACAGGATTTGATGAAATTGATGGCCGAGCGAGAGATAATCAGGCGAAACGAGATACAAAAAATGAATGAGCAATTGGAACGTGATAAAGAAATCGAAAAAATCCAAAACAACGAAATTCTCGAGAGGAGACGAGAAATTTTATTGCAACATTTGCGAAACGTTGGTCCTTACGTCCAGGAAGAATTTTTCACCGAAGATGAGCGAAAAATCAATGCTGAATCGATTTCAAAACAAAAAGCCCTAACGCTCACCAAAGAACGAGCATTTGCTGAAAGGTCTAATTATCATTCCAAAGATTGAAAATTAACGATCATTGTATTTCCCGCTCAGTTTTTATTGTTCACCGATAAACGATTCTCTGTTACTTCCAAGGCGTCGGAATAAATGGGAAAGAAATAACAAGATACAGGAAGAAAAAGAGAGAAAGAGAAAGGAAGAAAACAATATTTGAACGAAGTTACAACGAACAGGAAGACGTGTTTTTAGCCAGTGTATCGAGTTGAGACGAAGTAAAGGCTAGTCCGCTCTACGCCCACAACACCTGTCGACAGGTGTTATTTGACTGTTGGTAGATTTTAAAGATCCGTTTGTCCGTTAGCACGAGGATATTTTTTTTTACTCTCAAACCGAATGTTCGGAATGAAAGAAAAAAAAAACACCAACGATTAAATCAACAAAATGATTTAATTTTCGAAATTCAAAGATTCGACAAACTTTTGTCAATAAAATATCCAATAAAAATTCTGCCATTAATAACATTTTCCAACATTTTTAGTCTCGAACTTTTTGCTACAGGCCTCGTAGTTTTTTCGTCACCCTTTGGAGGAGCGAGAAAATGATATATCGCGTGCAATGTGCAATGGTCATCGTGTCGCATTTGTATAAAGTTTTTCTTTCTGTACGAATTAAGTAGAAAAAAAGGTAGGAAAAAAAAAGAAAATACCGTAAAACACAAACCCTCGTGGGAAATGTGTACTCTCCCACGACTTGCTTGTCAGTGGCACAAAATTTAATAGACATTCCATACCTGTAACGTGAGTCCTCTTTTTATATGTTTCATTTTCTTTTTATTCTGTAACAATGTGTAATAAATGAATGTTTTTATTAAATTGCTCAAACTTTTGTGTCAAAGGCTTCGTGTAATAATTACATTGAATATGCAATACAGATTAATTATTGATGCAAGCCTTCATTACAATATAACGTGAAATAAAAATGTTTTTCATATAAAAGTTAAAGATTAATTCGTCTAATGGCTGGTCATTTTTCCCGAGAATTAATTGTACGTCCTCACGCCATGTCTCAATTATAATCATTAATGAACAGTGTCGAGAAGATTTATCATTCTCTTCTTTTCTCTCTACGTCGTTCAGCGAAAAATGTTGCTGGCGATATTACACCAAAGGAATGGTAAATGAGATTAACAAAAACCTCTGACTCGCGCTGTCATCGTAGTAATAAAGTTGTCAGAAAAATATTGTTCGATAAATCAATAAAAATATTTGTTGTCTAGAGCAAAGGCATTCGATTGCTCGGAGTTTCATTTGACATCGCGACAATCTACTGCGTCATCGTTTTCAACCCTTTTTTATGAGCCCCTTGAGGGTGCCGTAATTCTATTAGCCTCGCGTCATTAAGTCATCTTTTTTATTCGTACTTGTGTCTCATTTGAAATGTGCGTTCCCATAGAAGGGAACGGGGTCCTATACAAAACATGCAAGATATTATTCTGCAGCTGGACTTTCGGTGCATTTTTTTACTCCATGTTCTCACGATTTATAACTTTTCAATCCATTTCACTTTATTTTTGCTTGCTGCTCTCTTTCCCTCTTGCGAAAATGATTAGGCAGCAGGGGCACCGAAAAAAATGCAATTAAAAAGAAATTTCTCGTTAGTATCGCGTAAAATGACTGAAAATAAATCAAGATTTTTTTCCGCAAACTTGTCAATTTATTCTCCTTTCATTTTCATTTTGCTTTTTACACTCTTTAAAAGGGATCATTGCGTTAGCAATTTTTCCTGCTCGTGCCTCGTAACTCTCTCTCTCTCTCTCTCTCTCTAATTAATGACTAGCCGTAATTGTCGAGCGACCCGATGGAGTTTATGGAAAATCAGTCATTTACGAAGCAATAAATTGTCATAAGGAACAGAACGTGTCGAGCATGTTCGATTATCCAGGGACCATCGAGGAATTGAAAAAAACTTTGGTCCGGGGGCTGATCGATAACGAATCGTCATTTTATTCTCCAGAATTATTTTAACAACATTTCATTTGCTTGCAACATTCACAAGAGTTCGAGAATATGTTGTTTACGAAGAGAAGGCTTTTTAAAAATGATAGGCGATACAGCGGGATAGGAAAAGCATATACGCGCCTAGCAGTTTATTCCACCATGCGATCATGCATGATTAATGGAATGGCCTCAAGTAAGAAGACGATCGACCGGTGGAATTGCAAATACCTTTCACACGTGTTCGAGCCCTTTTCTCCCTCTCTTCGGCGCCTTAAACAAAGCAGCCCCTCAAAGAGTTTTTCCTTGCTTTGATTTTTCACTCGGGCAAGTCTTTTCCCTCATCCCTTATGATTTATATTCGATGCTTGGAAAGTTTTCTATCTCGAGAGGCTGGTTTTAAAATTACCCTAAATTCAGTCCAATAGATATTGTAAAAATCACACTCCATTTTTTATTTACAATTTTTTAACGTTAACATTAAAATATTATTGGCATTTTTAAATCGCTCATCGAAGAGCTATGGGATTTTTTAGTTGTTCTTACCAAGTTCGTTTTTTTCTTGTCGACGAATTATTTATACGTGACACAATGACTTCCTGCCCATATAGATGTTACTTCGATCCCCTATTTTCATGCATATTTGTGCGAGCCACGTTTCAAACACGTAAATCCTCTTGGCAAACGTCAGATAATATAATTTATGCAATTCGAAAACCTCCATTTCGACTTTTATCTCTGGAAGCGATTTAATTCAATCTGCAGATCGTTCAATGAAAGAGGGCTCACGCCGAGGGTAGAAAACCAGTTTTCCTTTTTTTCTATTGCATATGCAAGAGTTCCGGTCGTTCCACATGACGATGATACCGAAATTAACGATAGGAAGAATCAGCTCGAGTGACATTAAAGTGCGATTCATCATAAACAAACAAAAAAACCCCTTGTACATTTCATCCCTCCACTCAATTCTTCAAATATAAGGGTGGCTACCCTCAATTTATGCGCATATACGTTACTTAACCTCCGAGCCAGAGGCTTGCCCTGTCGCTCACCTTTCCATTATCGACTCAAAAAATAACGTCTGTATCCGAATATTTATAAAACATTTTCATCTTTTCGAAATGCCACGAACGAAAGTAAATGGATTCGATCCACGGTGATACGATCGATTTGGAAACTGGACACTTCACCATCTTTCAATTATTCTTGTTTTTCTTTCCATTTAATTTAACAAATTATGCAAAAATTTTAATAGAGTTAGCTCAGAACAAACTTGAGGCACTCCAATGTTGATTTTGCCTGAGAAAAAAATTTGAATCACAATACATTATGGTTATGGCAATAATAATGTTTGATGACGATATATTGTCAAATAAATTTCAAACTTCCGTTGAGGCGGAGGCTTATTTCATGCACATTAATGGTTATCGGACATTCACTAACCATGACGAATGGCGCCGAAATTTCGCTCCGGAACGTACACTATTTAGGCAAGCGTATACTACAAACATAAATTCATTCTTCGTTTATGTCTATATATATTAACATATATAGTATACATACACATATATAGATTATACGCTACGTGGGCATGGTATTTCTGATAGGATCGTACTTATTGGAGAACGGATGTGTAACAACGCCGTCCCCGCCCTCAAATTTATCCGACTTGACGTATTCGAAGCATGAAATTGGCCAATCGACGACATATGTGGCCAGTTTTAACCAAAAAATCGATTCGAGCTTTCTGTCTTCTGTGAACAAAAATCGTGAAAACATTTTCTCATTGCGAGGTATTCAATTTCAAAAATATATAAACGAATCATCATTTTTTTTCTACGATTTTGAATAATTGATATTCAATCTCAAGGCACCTGAGGAATTATTCGTTTATTCTGTGCTTTCTCCCATCTCTCTGAGAATAGGAATCGGTGTTTTTTTGCGCCTCGACCCATCTCATAATTTCACCTTTATACCCTCACTTTGCTCACTGTCCGATCCCGTTTCCCTCGAACCCCCCGGAGTTTTGAGTTATTCCGGTTGCGGCGATTCTTTCTCTCGAGATATCCGTGAATTTTATAAATTCGTTTTTAATTTATTATCGACGCGTCTAATGGGCTTTCTATATACAATTGTCTACGGGCCATTGCTTCGAATAATGTAAATGATGATACGCTAAGAATTTACATATAAAATATGTTGACATCCTGATGACCCTTGAACTTGCCAACTTGGGAACTCTCGGCCGTCTGACACTTTTGGAGCATCTCCAGGGGTGCATTTGCCAATCTCTTTTCTTCTTTGCGTATGACATTTTATCCCTTCATCCATTGAATATCGAATACGACCAGCTGGCTCCTCAGCGTTTGGGGTAAAAATATTTCGGCTCGTGTGTGCATTCGAACTGTAGATGCACGCCGCACTGCAGCCGGCGGCATTCACCCCCCTCAACTTATTTCTATTTATTCTCAGTCCTTTTTCATTTCATACATAATTTGACAATAAAAAAAATCTCAATGACAATATTGGCCAAACAAATAAATCTTTTCGATAAATTTTTACTTTATAAATAAAATGTCTCATGAATTTATTGATTTGAACATCCTGAGGAAATGTTTATCATGAATTAAAAAAAGAAAAATAAAAATTAACATTAAGCGGATTTTTGGAGAAAGTTTTTCACTGCCAAGAATAAAACAAAACAAACGTGGATTTCTTGACAGAGTGATTAATTAAATTCGCTCACGATGCAATTCACTGGAGTATAAATAAAATTTATAAAAATATTTCAACTTTCATAGGATATCCTCCTTCCGGATAGAAATTTCATTCGGGGGACACGAGCGAGGGGAAAGCTAGCGAGATGAAAAGAAAGAGAGAAAGGAAATTTCAATTTTATGCGATATATCCGGGATTATAATAATTGTCTCGTTGTCCTGTGCACGCGATCGGATTACATTTCGAAAATTATATATTATTTAGCGGCTCTGAAGCGAACGGTGAAAAAGGGGATCAAAAGAGAGAAAGCAAGAGACGAAATATGGGGTAACATCGTGTTAGGGGGTATGTTTGGAACAGGAGGTTTCTGGTGAACCACACAGACACATAAATTGAACAAATCTTTTCGATCAACGCCAGCTCGCACTGCTCGTTTTCAAAAGAGTGATAAATGCATCCGCAGGCACATATTGCATCCCCTATACATCGGTACTCGGAGTTTTTGTGCAATGGGTTTGCTTGCCCCTGTGCGATTTCGTCTGCGCCAAAGATTCGATTACACAACGATTTTTTTTAAATTTAGATCATGATCCGATTGTGAAAAAACGAATTGTCTGTGGGAAAACAAATTGAATCTATTTCTTTTTTGTTCCAATGCCTTCTCTCAAGGGTTCCTTTTGAAAAAATAGATTTTCTACCCTGTAACTTCGAAATGATCCTGTTGCCAAAACAGAGGCTTTCATACCGACTTTAAGTCTTGAAACATGATACTTTTTAGTTGATGCAACGAGAAAGAAATTCGGCTGCGCATTGGCGATAAGTCGAAGAGAAATTTCGCGCTGGAACTTTTTTTTTAATTCTCAATCATGGCAATTGAGAAAAAAAGGAGGAAGAAAAATAATGTTTTGGAACTTGACCCTTTATACTTTATTCTTTTTTAATTCTCTGCCTCTTTCTTTAAATATCTTAACATTTGTTCTGCCAGAGGCAAGCAGAATAGACGTAATTCGTAGCATGCGATAGACTGACCACGAGAAAAACCAATGGGACTTTAATGATGGTCAATTATCTTGCCAAGTTATGCGTGTAACGATTCTTCCCATTACTATATTACGCGTATGTAACATCACAGCGGTAATGTATTATTTGTACATCATTCTACGAGACTTTTACAGTCGCGAATCTCTCAAATTAGCCAAAAAAAGGTAAAAATCTTTTTCGGAAATAAATATTTCACTCGAAATCCTTTTGTTCGAATGTCCTGATCGATTTTTTCACCACGTTCGTATCTTTAGTTCCAGTCAAAAGAGACAAAACGTCAGCTCCAAAAATGAGGGGACAAAAAAAAGGGTTCAAAGATTTTACTTGATTTTCTGCAGAGACGTCGTGGGTATTTTTTCGAAAATAATTCCAGATATTTTCTAACTGTAAAGTCGGTCCATTCCACGTTGAACAGCTCGTGTTCACATAGGTTCAACATTACCGTGCGAAAGGCAACTTTCATATGGTAGCTTAAGCGTAAAATAATCGGTGCTCGTTGCAAAGCGTCGTGGACCTTTTTTTCCTATCGTCCCCTTTTTATTATTATGTTTTATTCATCAGTTCGCGGATAATCATCGGAATTAAACTATTTGCAAAAATTGTACAGAGCTTGACCACTAGATCAGAAGATTCTCGATCATTTTTTTCAACGGCAAACATTTCTTAATGCTCGATAAATTATTCATATAATGACGCTCTAATTGCGTCTTTATTATTTTTAAAAATCGTGTATCAGAGAAGTGAGAAAATAATAATAATATCAAATAATCGTAGACCAGGTAGAAATGAAGGATATAATAATTAATGATGCTGTTCGCCTAAGAACCTTTTTCGAATATTGGAGATTACACGCCTCGCCGATTTGTATTCCTCTAGCACTGTACATATCTATAGTTGTTTCCGAAGGGATCGATAGGGTGGCGCTCGTCAAATCGACAGCTGTTCCGTCATCCCTCTCGCTTGCTTTTGGTTAAGGTTACTCTGAATAAGCAACATTTTCTCCCTACATAAATGAAACTACAAATAACAGCCTGGTCTGGAAAAAAAATGACATACGGAAACAAAAATTTTCATGCTTGTCAAGAATGGTTCTGAATCTCTGGAATCTCGGCGAGAGATATCCATGGAATAAAAATGTAAAAATTCCCCAACACTTTTTGTCGATCGAGAAAAGCCTTTCTGTTTGATAATTAATTTCAAAATTTTGCATTTTCGTTGACCTTGCGTTCTCGATCATTTTCAGGGTTTTGTTTTTTTTTTCTGGAGATATAAATCTGTATGGAATTCAGCGTAATAACGTACATCTTTGATGGAAGCTCTACGACGACAACGGAATGTCATTGTGGTGACTTTATTGCTGAATGCACAAAAGGGCTCCTCCTTTTAATTCTCGTCAATCATCATGCGGAGGTGAAAGAGACAAAAGTCAAGGTTGTCGCGGCTGGAACGCATTCAGGAACAAAAAATTGGTCACGACTTTCGAGCTCGCGCTCCGCTAACTATTGGAGTGCTTTTGGAGTTTCCCCTCCATGAAGCGACATTTTATTTTTGGTATCCCCTTTCATCCCCACGCGCGTACACACGATATTTTCTTATTTTAGGCCTCGTATCCTCTTCATTTTTTCTCTCTCAGTCCCGAATCATCGAACGCAACGATTAACGTTCATATATGAGAACCATCTACTCGAGACTCGAGTACTGTCAAGCATTTTTGTAGAAAGATAAATCAAAGCATCAATGTGATTGCAACTTTGAACATGGGGAAACAATTTTTTCTCTCTTTTGATGGGCCCACAAGGGCCCCCGGGCGATAACAGAAACGAAACTATCGGCTTGACAGATGCAACGATGCGGGGATGAGGTTTTGGACACCCCGTACATACCGTGGGTGTATTAGGATAGAACTTTCTCGCGCATAACTCATGCAAATCATACGACTATTGTCCACGCTTGCTTAATACACGTTACAAATAGTGATCATATACCTATATATATAAAAATCTTGGTATACTACAAATGTGTATGCATTTATATACGAACGTAAATTTATTTATTAATAGGGTTTGATGCCAATGTGGCTGGACAATTGAGTCGCGTGGGTACTTGAAACTCGAAACGCCCTGGCGCCTCGAATCTTCTCTCTGGCAAACTAGCCACCATGCTGCATTCACCATATATTATAAGCCGCTTATACTCCATGAAATAGCAGAGCATAGGCCGTAACTTTTCTCCTACATTTGTAAATACTCGCAGAAATATTGTCAGGCGAGAATAGGACCGGCTGCTGGTCAGAATTGGAGATTCGAGAAGAGTCTGACGTTTTCGTAAAGTACACGCGCGAATCTCTTGTCAACTATTTTTTCCTTCCCCGTGGGCTGGACCGACTTGTTTTTATTGATAATGGAAAAGAGACGACGTAAATTTAATTTTGGGGACCCAAAATTATCATACGATGTGGCTCAACACTTTGAGCTCTTAGTCCTAAAATGTTAACAGTCTTGTTTTCAATTTCTACCGAGACCGAGATCATGTGAGTGGATCGAATAATGGCTGCAAAATATCGATCGGAGTAGGAAATTCCCGAGACTGTCTAGTAGTATGCTATTCTCAGCTCGGTTCCGTGGTGTAGCGGTTATCACGTCTGCTTTACACGCAGAAGGCCGCCAGTTCGATCCTGGCCGGAATCACATTTTTTTTTTTCACCCACTTATGGTTTTTTTTTTCAATTTTACTCCGTAATTATTTTCTCAGACCATTTTTATTACCCAATTTTTTTCTCATCCCATGACGATTATTTCAATTCGTACGTATTTATCGTTCTGCTTATTTTCCTTCCAGTTGGCGAAGACTTGCTGCCACGAAATGACGTGCGCTAAAATATCGAGATGAACGATTATCATCGGCATGACCACTCATTCAACCGGAATGGCAAGGCACTCAGGTGAAGAACGATTATCATAAATACAGTTGCACTCGATACGCAATTTTTTACGTATCGGCTATTTCAGGTCAATTCAACAATTGGAGTTTATAAATAGCTCGAGGAGCTCGGAATTTTTTTTTTTTCGACGAGTTTTTTAATATGGAAAGCTATTTCGGAACTTGGCACGATTTTCTTGATCATGTTTTAACGCAATTTTCACCTCTTTTTCCGCGTTTAAACGAAAAACGAAGATTGACGTTTTGTAGCTTAAGATTTCTCCTTTCCAAATCCGTTCGATAAATTGATATCGCCCAAACAGCAGAGCATCCAGCCTCTTTGCAAGAAATAGCATGAAAAAACTTTCGATGACGATTACGCAAAAACTAATGATCGGACAGCGTCTGGATTTCGCACACAGGAAGAACCTTGTAATAACAAGTATCTCGTGAAGTGCCAGCCCTACAAGTCAAAAAACAGCGGAGTTATGCAATTTTGAGAAAACGCTTTTTTCGCGGTTTTTTTTTCAATTTTTTCCCTCAATAATGGATCGATCAGATTGTTTGACCTCTCATTGTCTTCGTCTCTTCATAATCTACAATTCGTCTCTTGGGGCCATCGACATTCCTTCATTAGTTTATCTTTCATAAGCAAAAAACGAAAAAAAGGCATTTTTTTTCACTAATTTGTTAATAACAATGAAGTGAATCGGAATCTGGGGGCCATTCCGTGTCGAATGGCACCCGCGGCTTGCTGTTTAGATTTTTGTCAAAATCTCGTGATTTTAGAGCTCTGTCGATTGGCCTATTAATGAATGCTCTGGTACAAACACACAACATTTCCCCTGAGACCTTCTTTTTCCCGCTTTAGCCATACTCGAAAGTAATCAAAAGCTACCCTGGAAAATATTGAATCGAAAAAATGTTCGATTGGCTGCAATTTATCGTAACAAATGCCGGGTTCCTGGTGAGAAACATTTTTGTTCAACCCAGCTTTAAAAATTGAAGGTCAATGGCTTAAAACGTTTTGTGAAAAAATTAGCCCTTTCAATAGAGAAAAAGAAAATTAATTTCGTGCTGTTCGATGGTCCGTGCTTGGCTGCTATATGAGGATTGCGACTTCGGCCTGGAACGCCTTGTACCCGATCGTTACACTCGTTTTTACGACTTTAATTGCTCGTGACAGCATGGGAGGCAACCGAAAATGATTTATCGTCTAATAATTATCGGTTTTCACATTGGAATTGCCTCCGGATGCGTATTTCTCACTTTCCTCAACTGCGAGGCTCGTATACTTAACCGAAAAAAAAAAAAACAAACTAATAAGAATCGGGTGTAACAACATGGAACGTGTGATCATTTAATTATTGCGTGTTCTCAGTCGAATAAAATGAAATTTATCAATAAAACGTCTGGTGTTTGTTCCAGGGAGTCTAAAAAAAGTGTTCTATTTTATACAACTGACTGTGGCGACGAGAGAGAAGATCTTGGATTGACGATTCAACAGCGTTCCGTTTCATTGGTGAGTTTATTTATTTATTTCATAAGAGTAAGACTGAAAATATTTTATTCGTAGAATTTCATGGTTTTTTTAGTGATTTGGCTTCAATAATTCCTTCGATAACCGTCAGTATAAGAAAATTTACATTCTCACGAAATCTCATCGACTCTTGACCCCGATTTTCTAACGTTTAGCATATCGATTCAAAGGCTGCGAACTTTGTTTGCAAAAATATATGAAGGACACTTTTTTTTCGTCTCTTTTTGCCGGTGAAACAGGTCGAGCTTTTTTCACTTCTCTATAGCAATATCTTTTCTCTCTTGCTCTCTCTCTCTCTCTCTCTCTCTCTCTACTTTCGATCTCTTTTCCTTTGGCATATATTATGTTGTTCCAAAGCTCGTGGCATCGTTAAATTCGATCGACAAGAGCTCGCTGAATTTGGCACGATTAATCGAGACAATGTGAGGTCGAGGGGCCTCCCTCAGGCTTTTCTTTGACAATGTAAAACGTACCAGCGAGTATCCACAGTGTGTTTCTAGGGCAATAGAATCAACGTAAAATTCGTACGCGAACTAACGACACCGATGAGTTCATTAAAGAACGTGAATATCTCATTGAACCAACAATTCGAGATAAATCGTAGCTCGTCATAATTCATTCGATATTTCATTCGTTTGTTTCTCCTTCGTGACTTTGGCGTATGAAAACAAGTAAATGAGTTTACTGCTTTTATAATTTACGAAAATGATTTTCGTAGTGAAGGGATCGAGTCGACAACGAGAGAGATTAATTTCCATTGGATCGTTCATCATGTTACAGCCTCCGGAGGCCTTTCATGTATCTTCACACTCCTCGCTACATAATCTTTCGGGAATACATTTCATCCATGTATATTTGCATACAAAATACGAATACATACGCACATTATATTTATACGTGTGTTGGGCGTGTGCTCAAGGTATGCTCATACTCTTGACTCGGAGGGAAACGATGTATGAAAAAATACAAGTATATTGTATGATTGCACGAGGTGTTCTGGTTGGAGTAACAAAAAAAATACCAAAAATCTCAATATTTTCAAAAGTTTGTTAGCTCCCGGTGGCGAATTCCAAAATGGAAGCGAAAGAAGTGGGATTTTTTTTTCCTCGTCGTTCTAATAAGAAAACTTGATAGAAAATTGTTTTTTTTTTTTTGCAAAGTGAATCTGAAGATTTTGCACAGAGTGCCCCATGTACGTGTAGATGAGAAAAACGACGAAGCTCGCACGCCTTCGTAAGCGCGTCGGGGAAAGACTTGGACGCGCTTAACACGCATACAGAAACAGATACTGCATGAGAAAACTTCTTCTCGTTGCTCCAGGCGAAATTCGCCATATCTATGTGTCTTTGTATATGTATACGTGAAGTCTATATAATGCTTTTCCCTCCGCAATCCCCCGATGCGCACTCGTCCTCCTGAGACTCCCACATAATTGTGCACACGAATGGATGCATCCCCAGAGCCATATTTACGATACATAGCCACCTATGGGTCGTTTTTTGTCAAGTTGATGTTTTGTTGGCATAATTGATTACGCTTAATGCGAAGAGCGACAGCAGGCCTCGGAAAAAGAAGTCGGCACATCGAACAACACACACGCCATTTCCAGTGGCTCAGAAAATAATATTTACGATCCGATGAATCAAAATATCAAGAGAGGATCGCCGAGCAAGGTGGCGATTTTTTTTTATTTTTGTTAATCTTCCATAGGATTTTTCCTGCTATGGTTTGAGGGGTTAGTGCAGAAAAAATTGATTTAATTTTTCTTGTTTCATCGCGGCACATTTTTTTTCTCTTGACTCAAAGCGGCCCATACACGTGTGTATGTTCGTAGTATATGATCGCACAGGGAACGACGATTAACGAATGAGAAACGGAGTCGAGCAACAGCACACGCTGAGACAAAACTGGTTTTCGATATTCTTCGAGACGATTTTTATTTTTCACTTTTTAGTCAATGTTTCGTTTCGTTTTTTTACTTTTTATACTTTTTTTCAAAGCCTCCCGATTAACGGGCCTCCCTTGCATGCAAATCGCGTGCCACAGCTCCCCTTAGAGTACAGGTAACATTTCACCCTTCGAAGAAAACGACCAGTGGGTCTCCCAGTACAGAAAATTCCGGAGCCCCCCAAAATATTTACTTTCTGGACATTCAATGTTTCGAAAATGAAAATCCAATGGCTAAAAAAATCGAGTCATTTCTCACGGAATGAGAGAACAAAAATGAATTATCAATTGATTGATTGTCAATTTAGAAGAAAACCTTTTTTTCCACCATTCAAATGAGCCAAGTCAATTTTTTTTTCCTCACCGAGTAATCTGAGAATTAGCGTTTTAGGGATACTTTTGTACCGTTGTGGGAACGTTTCAAAAGCAACTTGAATAATTGATGGAGCAACACACAATAGGTTATACGATCGAGCGAGCAAAAGCTCGTGCGAAATTTCGTTCCCTCTTTATCCTCCGGTTCAGTCAGCCTTTATGTATATTAACCATGATAAACCGATTAGGATCCAATCTTGAATGTTGCGAGTCACTTCATTAACTTGAAGTTTCTGTGAAAAGAGGTCGCAACTATTAATTACCGTAATTAATGGGAAATTAAAGATTAATGAGCCAAGTTCATTGAAATTTCTTCCGCAATCTTGTTTCATCAAATTTTCCGAAAACTGACACAAAACTGGTCACTGGTGTTTCATAGTCGCGCTCCAGTTGTCAAAACATTTTACATTTTCAACCAGTCATCGAATCCTCGCTATTCTCGGTCGGAATAATGCAATCTTTTCTTTTAAATCCTCTCTTTCGAGGTGACATCGAAAGTCCCCACAGAATATTTTCCCTTTTCCGTTCTTTCGTATACGGCGACACAACTCTCGCATGCTTCTCCATCTTTTTTCTCTCCTTCTGCTGTATCGTAAATCCCTTTTTTTTTCGACATAGTCGAAGAAGAATGCGATGGCTTTCGCGTTGGATTTTGCAGAATTTCAGAGACACACATTACTTCGTTCTAACAAATTTTTCTTCTGCATTTTCTCGTAAATCGAGAATTCCGTGAATTATTTCGATAACATCGAATGGCTTATTTCAATAAATCATTAACGTGTGTTTTTAATTATCACAGTATAGTATTTGGATTTCATTTTGTAAGATTTCACGCAACGTGCCAAATGTTCGTCTCCATTAATTTCTTTTTGTCTGTGGAAGAAGAAAAAAAAGGTGACGTGAATCTTGTGATAATTATAAAAAGGAGAAGGGAGCAAAAAATTCCAAGGCGTGAGTAAGTCGAGGTGAGGGTACGGTTATATACATCTTTGGTGCTCACGATTCCAACGGTCCCTCGGTATCTTCGTGCCCTGAGAAAGGTTCGATACCCACCTATAACAAACTATATTATGTTTTCGTCCGATTTTTTCCACATGCGTACAGGCATTTCCATGACAAGCGGATCGAGAACCATTATTCTTTTTGGTGATTTTTTTATGTAATTGTTATTAAGAGACCTTGTCAGTATCAAATTTGAAAATCTGAGCATTCGTGTACGTGGTAATAGAATTATTATGGCTGATTTTCTACGGCGTTTCTTACAAAAAAAGATCAGACCGAGTGATTGAGAAATAAATGAGAATAACATAAACGATGTCTCAAAATATTTGGCTTTAATGGAATCAATTTGGAATGGAATACAGGACATTCTCTCGTCCATGGATATAAAGACGTGTATACATTATGATGGGGTGTCTCAAACGTGCTTCAGTTTTTCGCACGCGATCCATAATGCTCGTTTGAGGTAGGTTGTAAAATTCCTCTATACGTATCGAGTCACGAAACGCCCTTAATTTTTTTAATGCCTTTTCGAGCCTTCCTTTCGAAATGTTTCCAGGAACTCTGCCCACTTTTCACCCTCGTGTAGAGCCACCAAATGGTCCAACTATTTTTGGCACCTCCTTTCTCGTGAGAAATTTTATTTTGCTGTACGCGATCGAAACTGTACAAAGGTCCTTTTTTTTGTCACCATTTCATTTTGACGTAGAAAAAAAAAATTCAAGACAAAAAATCGATCGATCGTGGGAGCTCAAAGACACGTAGATCCCATGGAAGGTCTGCGCAAGCACATTACGAATCGTAGTAAGGTCATAGAGAGGAGGGCAACGACAGAGAGAAAAGAACGGAAAGAAAAAAGTGAAGAAATGAAGTTGCGAGAAGAAAAGATTAGTGGTAGAGCAGTGGATGTTAAATGGGACTTGTCTGCCAGCAGAATCTGCCCACAAACACTACGACTGTAGCTTTTCTTTCTTCATTATCTCTCGCCAGAGACACGCTCAATGGACAAGGAAAAATGAAGAGGAAGAAGTGATGGAGAGAGGGGGAATAAAGAAGGTGTAGAATCCAAGCGTGAAAGGATCATGAAGGATAAACGTAGATATGAAATGGAGAAGGGAGTAACGTGAAGTCTCAACGAAATCAAAGGAGAAAGAATGAGAGAGAAAGAGAGAATTGCAAATATACCGCACAGTAGGGTAATATACCTCTTATAATAGTCTACGGGCCATTATACGCGTCTGTATAGGCCTCCACAAGATTGCAGAAAAGGCGTGATTCTTCCGAGACTCGTACAAACGTTTCGGAAGCAAAAAGTAACTCGTAGGATACGGCGGCATCGATATAGGCAGTTTCACACTGAATTGACAAATCGAATGAGCATTCCGACTAATTTCCACCTTGTCTTATCGTTCCCTATCGTATAGTGCGATCTCGTACTAATTTCCAATCATTATTCATTCGTCTTCCAGCTGCAACTATGCACTTGGGCTATGACGAATTTTAATTTTTAATTTTGTTGAATTTTAAACTTTTTCTCGAATAAAATACCAAAGCGTTTGTTTATTCATTGCTACTATTATTTATGAGCATTACTCTATGCTTTCAGACTGCATTGCACACGGGATTCGGATCACAGCAGCAACTTCTTGAACCGAGAATGGCGCAACTCGAGACTCTCGAAGCCAAGGTAAAGTCATCCTGAATAAACAATCACTCTGGATGAGGCGAAAAAATGACGAAAGTTTAACGATAAAAAAGAGGGAAAAAAGATAGAAAATCTTTAGAATAGAATAAAGTGAATCTCGTTGGTGGAAACCTCGATGGAAAGCTTCGAGCAAACTTGTCTTTATCCCCGAAGAATTTTTTATCTTAAGAATTTTCTTGTCAAACTTTTCACACGTGTTTACGTACGAGATGGATTTTAGGATTTTCTTGGGATTCAGTCGCCGCCATCCGTTGGTTTTTTTAAATTTATTTCTTTGCAAAATTTTGGGAAAAATACGCGAATGTCATCGGGGTTCCATTTTTCAAGTGATTTTCGTTATTTTTCGTTATAATAGCGCGCCAATTTTGTCATAAAATGTAACGTCATTCGCGGCTCGAAAAGTGACCAATTTCGGAGCCAATTCGGTCGGTGGACCACGTAATGGCACTTTCGTACCTTTTATTATTATTTTCCTTTAACGTCAGGCGTGTTCTTCTTTCTCCTGGTTCCTGACCAGCCAGTGATTTATATGCAGATGCGAGGGAACCGAAACACCGAGCAGGACCTTTCGACGTTTCGTTGCGTCGCTTACAAGCATGGAAGATCGACTTCGGGTTTCGGCTTCTTCGTCTTTCTTTCGTTCCTTCGTTCTCGCAACATTAAAATTGCCCGAGGCCAAAAGATGTGAACTCATACAGAGACGCATAAACACGAATATAGACTGGCCCTTTTTGCAGTGTGGCGTAACTTCCTCGTAAATTCTTCTTTTTTTTTTTCTTTCCTTTTTTATTCTCGACCTGTCTGGTCCACCCAAGTCGTCCATGAAACGGTCTTCCCTGGTCCGATTATGGCTTCGACTAAAAAGTGCATTTTTCGGCTTTTCAAGGCCAAAGGGACACGTGGCATCAATGTTTTGACGGTTTATAAATGGAAGAAACATTTTTCTTTCGGATTCGGAATCGATATTGTTGACAAAAGTCTAAACAAATTCAATGACAATAATTCTTTAATACGAATTCAGCCTTTTACAATATTTACGATATTCTTCCCCACCGGATATTCGGTCAGAGGAAAAAGTCAGCCGAGGAGATATTTTTAACGACGTTTAGGCAAAAAATTCGAGAGAAGTCTTACGAGACAGGTGACCGCATCTCTGCGAGCGGCCAACCGGATACATCATTTTTCTTCTTACTCTTCCACGATAAAGCCTGAGAGATTTTTTCTCATTGTACGAAATTTCGATACGTGAAGATAAGCAAAGTCACGGGCAAAGACAACGCCAGGCTCGTGACGTGAAAAATAAACTAATTATGCATAATTAAAAAATGTGAATAGACAAAAAATGAATTCATTTTTAAATTACCTCTCCGGAGATAAATTTATTTCACTCGGTAATGGAACTCAATTTTTTCTTGAAATTTTATATTTTCATTGCAGAATTGAAGGTTTTGCGCTTTTAAATTTTTTTAAGTAATGAAATTTCCTTGCGAATGACTCAGTTGAGCGTATAAAGTCTCAGTTGCTCTGAAAAGTACCATAATATAACACAATTAACGGTAGAGTACAACTTTCCTGTACCGTAACGTTTGTATACATAAATAGAGACAAGAGTTCAAAAGAATTGTGGTGTTTTCCCATTGTTGAATGCTCTCTCGTGTGGATTTTTCTCGTTTATTTTACAACCCGGGGAACGTCGATAGAGAGGAAAATATAGAAGCAGAAATACGAGAGGAAGAAGGAAAAGACTTCTCTTGGATTCGTTGCTCTCGAGTTTCCGGTGCACCCAACGTCGTCAAAGTATCCGGGACTCGTTAAGGCATTGTGCGATATAGAACCGAGTACATAAGACTCGCAGTCGTTCGCCATGACATTCTTGGGGAAGCTTATCAAGCCCCGAAAGTGCACTGAGAGCTTAAAGTCGAAAATAAATCAAAAAGCCAGCACCGCCTATTTCACTAGAATAAAAAATGAAAAGTTAATTCTCCAAGAACATTCGTCGCTTCGTTGGAATGGATATTAATTCCCAGGCTAGGGAGAGTAATGTTTCGGTCTATGGCGATCGGTAGAGATCGTCGAAAAAAACGTAGGCAGTTAAAAGCTCGAAATTCGAAAAAAAAAGCGAAATATTTGGTTGCCTCAATGATTTTTATTAAATATCCTGGAACCGATGAAAAATCGTGACAAAATTATTTAACGAAAGTAAAAATATCGGTGAAAAGATCCATTTAGCAAATTCACATGAAAACATCAGGCTAAATTTTTGGTAAGTTGATTTTATGCAAGTTACGGAGTATGAAAAGCAGCATAAGAAAGGAATAAGGAGTCAAGAGACACAAAAAAGCAGAAAGGTACTTGAAAAGGTATTCTATCCACAGGGTGTATAGTGAAAGGGTACTGAGAATTTTTTCAATGGCATTATCCATGCATCCTGCTTCTCCATCTTTCTCTTCTCGTTCTCCTGTTTCGTCCTTGTAAAAAACATTCATTCGCCCTTAGGATAAGGACTGAAAAGAAACGGAGGAGAATGGCAGGAGTAAAGAGAGGAGAGAGCAAAAAAGATGGAAGAAAAGTCACGACTGGAGGTCGTGCGGTCGTGAACATCGACTGTGGAGCAATGAACATAAAGAGAAAATGAAATTCTTGCAATGATTTTTTAATTTATTTGTAGACAAGAGCCTCAAGCATTTATATCGTTTGAGAGGAATGTTTATTTTGATTTAGTACAAATATTGAATCAGGAAATCCGTCAATAAGCCTCGATGGTTTTTTTTCTTCATCTCACAATCGCGTTAACGAAAAGTTGTTCTTTATTTTGTGTGTGTTCGATGTTTCAGATGGCGAGCATCGAGGTCTCGCTGTCAACGACACCGCGCCGGAAGAAGGGCGGTAGCGTATCCGGAGGTATGACCTCGCCAGCAAGTCATCGGAATCGTGATCATTATAAGGAAGTCGATGCCCTTAGGGTTGCTCTCCGCGACAAAGAAAATATTATTCAGACGTTGGTTTTGCTGTTTTTTCGCATATTTCTTGTTGCCGTATCGTGAAACAGAAATAAACGTTATTTCTTCCCTTTTGATGTTTCCTCAATGTCCTGTGTATTTCTTATCCCAGGCTCAAAGGTCAACTGTGCAATACACTGAGCAATCGTCTGGCTCTGAGAAGCGGAGCGCCGCCATTGACCGAGGCCGACAGAAAAGCGACTGACGAACGTCTTCAAAGATTACAACGGGACGCCGATAACAAAAGACTCACTATAAAGAACCTCAAACTCGCCCTTGAACGTCTTGACATTACAGAGTAAGAATAAATCGTATATTCTCAATGTAAAAGTTACTCCGACTTTTTCAAGCACTTTAATGCTCACTCCAACGTCTCATCCCATATTGTCTAGTGGTTAGGATATCTGGCTTTCACCCAGAAGGCCCGGGTTCGATTCCCGGTATGGGAATTTTTTTTTTTCTCGAGATATTTCGGGCGGCACGTTCCGAAGTCGCTTTGAGAATATGAGAGACTTGGAACGGTTCGTACTCATTACCTCCCATATTGTCTAGTGGTTAGGATATCTGGCTTTCACCCAGAAGGCCCGGGTTCGATTCCCGGTATGGGAATATTTTTTTTTTTTTTTTTTTTTTCGTTATTAAGATGGAAAAATTGTTTGTCTATGCAACGTTGTTGACTTTTTGTCAATTATTATTAATCTTCATTTGTTTATTTATGCGGTTTTCCTTCTAGCAACATTGACGTCAGAATCCAACAAGCCGAATTGGAGTATCGTCTCGGACGCGAAGAACTCGAGCTTCTTACTCTTCGCGAAGAGAGCAGAGCTCTACAGGCTGCTTTAGAGTTGGCAGAAACCCAAGAAAAACAGAAGAACGATACGATATTCAGGTATTTCGGAATTCATTAGGTAATTTTTACATTCACGGGGTTTCCTGTATATTCTGAAAAAGAAACCAAAACGAATTTCACACATTCGAAGAAAAAAATTTAATTATACAAAAACATTGATCTGACGGAAATATTTCACGGTCAAGCTGTATTTCCGGTGGCACCCAAATGACTGTTCACGCCGTTGAGGTCAGCGCCGACCCGAAAAGTCCGCGTTTCGGTGCTGGGCCACGTGACGGTGCTGCAGGTCTTTACGTCGACTGGGCGGTTGAGGATTCGGGTCTGTGCAAAGGAGACAGGTAAAAACTCATTTTTCTAAACCTCACTTAGTCAAATTTTTTATGATTTTATTGATTTATCAAGGTCACAGCTAATTTTCGCATGCGCGTTTTCTCGAGCCGGGAGCCGATGAATTTTGTGTGAAGGAAATAGTCTTGTGCTGATTCCCAACTTTTTTTTCTCTGTGGACACACACGCGAGCTGTCTTGCCTTCATTATTCTGGAATGTCCGGTTTTCGGACCGTTCTTGTCCGCTGTTTCCCACATCCGTTATAAAAAAACTCTTCTCCCACAAAGATATATGTCCACAAAACTCTCGATCTGTTCTCACAGACCCGAAACATGATTCTTTACTTTTTTCTTTATCTCTTGTACGTGAGCGCATATTTCCGGAATTTGATCATTTTGCTGTGATAATATTTGAGCTTGGGTCTCAAACTTCGTCACAGCAGAATTTGGTAAATTGTTTATTCAAGAGACCGCGAGTCTAATAGCTGATAATTCTGTTTTTTCATCGTTTCAAATCGGAGTGAAATATTTTTTGTAGTCAAATTTTATTAGTTCTCTTGGTGCTATTTTTGCGGAAACCTGGATAAAGTAGAAAATGCACTTGTCGCTATTCCGCGACACAGAATCGTTACTTTAATGCATACGCTGAAGAAGATTTTCTCAATGTAGTGAAGAAAAAAAATGAAAATGGGTGAGGTAAACACGAGGCGATCTCGCGCACTCCTACGAGCGTGGATCGAGGAAGAACAATGGCCAATCTTAGCGTTCACGTTCTCTCGTCGTTCTCTGTACCGTGAAGCTCACACCACACACATTTATTCATAAATACACACAGTGACTAACAGAAAGGCGCAAGTTGATGATTTTACACTCAAGATAACGAGAATCAAAGCCCTTTGTTTCGTTCGTAAATTTCTCGTACTGTATTAACTGATGAAACACACAATAAGCTCCGGAAGTCCGCGGCCTGCCCCCGCTAATTGCAACTGCAACTTCACATGACCTCTTATAATGCCGAGTGCACTCGTCAGCCTTCGAAACACACATTCTTCTCAAGAAACAACTGTTCCATGTGTATTTAATTCGATTTTATTGTTTTTCGCAAAAAACTGTTCAAAAACCCAGAATATTTGCGTGAATTCGTCATTTTTTGGCAAATTTTGTCAAATCAAATTCCGGTAAAATGAGAAAAAGCCAAAAATCTCGTTTTTTTTTTCGCAATGCACGAGGATTTGAATGATTTTGAAATAGAGTGGATCAGCTTTATTTAATCTTATTAATGAATGCGCAACGAAGCAACGTCTACACTGTTCAGAGATCTCGACGAGACTGTAAAGGTCTACAACGAAATAACGTCACCGCATGTAAAGAAAGAACTCTGTTTCTTCTTTGTATAAAACGACTGTTTACATCGACGCTTGCGTCGATTAGTTTTTGAAACGTAAACTCGTATTATAAGAAAGGATTATAAGAAAAGCGTAGCGCGAGCCCGCCGTACTTCTTGTATACAGTACAATGGGTATTTTATGGAGTCACAAATGAAACATTCTCAGGTCTAGATAGGCAACATTAATTTTATACGATTATACGCTGGCAATTTGTGTTCCTATTCGTACTCGTTGAGTTAATAGTTTTCCCATATGATTGATAGAAGTTAAACATATTTGTTGAACAGGATTTTAGAGGTCAACGGTAAAACGGTTGTTGGTGCTGGAAGAAATGATCTGGCGAGGCTGCTTGCCGTTGCACCGGACGCTGCGCAAATCGTCGTTTTACGAAGGAGTGAATCGCTCGCTGCACTGCGTACATTGAGATCCGATAATCTCAGGCTTACACACAGAATCGGATATCTCGAGGAACAGGTTCGAGATCTTTTGGCACCAACGAGACCCGAAGTAACCGTTGTAGAGACGCAACCGACCCATCAGGATCACGTTCAGGTACGAAAATGAATTTGTCAAGTTTATTAATCCGACATAATGCTCGGAGTGATTGCCCGAAAATTCACGAAGAAACGAATAACCATGTGAAACAAAATTTAGGTGTTCCAGAAAGGGCCTCAAGTGACAGCGTTGGTAGCAAATTTGCCAGGATTGAATGTGCGTAGCCCAGCTGACCTGAGACAAAGTTTACCAACCGTGAGAACGCGTCAGAGCGATCAAGGAAGAAGATTGATTCAAGATTCTCGAAGCCCCAAGGATGTCCTGGATTTTTCATCGGACAGTGCGACAAACGGCCACCAAAAGTCTCGCCACCGTCAGAAGGGCGTGTCATTGTCAAATTTCCAATTGACACGTTCAACCGCGAGCTTGGATTTTCATCAATCCCAGGGACAATTGCAATCGCAACGAAGGCGATCTTCACGACTCGATTCGAATGTTGATCAATTGCAAAAGAGCCGACGAAGCTCTCAAGCTTTGCAATCGTTGGAATTCGACTCAGAACCCACTTTCTATCGGATGCAGGTAAATTCGTTAATGTTCAATCACCTACACCTCCACATTGCACCACAATCGTATCCCTTGATGGAATATACTGATGAAAACTAATGGACACTATTGATGATTCGTCAGTGCTAAAATGTCCCTAACAAACGTGGAAAAAGCATTTTTGTTGGTTCTCTGACACTGACAATACTAATCGACCCCTTAAGACATTAAATTTAAAAAAAAAAAAAACGTAAACCCTTCACCGCTAAGTGGAAAATAATTCGGCGAAAAACTCTAACGAAAAATGCAGTTTTCCCCAAAATTCGTCTCCTTCTTCCAGGATAATCAATCGAGAGCATCCGAGCATTCGGAGATGTCAGGACTATACAGTTCTCATGAGTCAAATTCAAAAGCACGTCCGGCACCGCCGAAAAAACCGTTACGTTTGTCCCTCCATCGAGCAGCGAGTTTGCAGTCGGTGGAGAGCGCTCCACCGAGCGCACCATCTCACGAAACTTCGCGAAAACCAATGAAGAGAAATTATCGCGGAGACCCACCGACTATCGATAAGAACGGCCGCAGCGATACCGAAACCAACAATCACAATAACCACAACAATCATAACAATTATAATAATCGCAATAATCATAACACGGATTTACACTCGTCCTTGAATAATCCACCTCAGCCACCACCGAGGACGCCATCCAGGGCGGAATCCTGTCAAAGCGCCTTGAGATGGCCTTCGCCTAAGCCACGACCCCAGTTAACCTCAGTTCCGATGGAAAAATGGTGTTGAAATTAAAATTAATCTTTTTCTACTATATTTAACGCGGATGAGTAGCCTCGGCAATAAATTACTCGCATTAGAACTATTTTCCATATAGAATCACTACTTTTTTCCATGAAAAAATAAAACGTTAACGTAAAAAAACATTTCTTGAATCTCCATTCCACCCAAAATCGTCTTGAGTAAATTCTATAGAAAATTTCCTCAAAATTAGCAATTCAGAAAAAAGTGATATCTCGTACAATTAAAAATTATAATTGAATCGAATCTCATGTACAAAGTGCAATTTCGAATGTGCTAGCAAATTAATGACTTTTTGTTCAATTTTTTAAGTTTTTTGTATACCGTCTGAAAACTCTGCGTATAAAGTACGTTTGAGCTCGGGAATGTGTGCGTTTATTTATGATCTAATATCCAAGACTCAAGGAATTAACTCGAAGCATTACTATCGATAAATATAAGACTATATCATTTTTTACTCGCCCTTCTCCGGTCTGGAAAAACGAGGGATATTTTTTAAGCAGACACTATGAATACAAATGTATAAATAACTTTATTGTAATTCAGAGGAAAAAAAAAGGAAAGATTTTTTCATACGATCAGAGACAACGAGAAAAAAACTATTTTTGCAATCCTCGACGACAAAGACGCGCCAATAGACTGTCCAATTGCAGAAGACTGTTCATTCCTTCAACAATTCCCAAATGCGTCATTCCGATTTCCTGTAATAAAGATAAAAGACTTGAAAAAATGGAAATAAATATTGATCGTTGAGGAAAAAGTGAAAGGCGTATTTTTGTTTCTAAAACCGCGAGGGGCTTCCATTTCTAATCAAATCACCTTAATAAAATCCAGTCTCAGCATCTCGTCGATTTTCAAATTCTTGCACACCCGAAATATATTCGTTATCAAATCTTCAGCAGAATATCCAAGGCTCCAGAGATATTGCAAGGTTTCAAGTGCCGAACTGATCTCACCCACGCAGCATTTCTCAAGCATCTCCTTAATGGCTAGAGGATGTGGCTGGTCGCAAACTTTAAAGACATTTTCATTATTCACGTGTCCAAAACCATTGTGCGTCGATTGCAAATTGTTGAGAGCTTGTCGCATGTCTCCCTGTGCTGTGAAAATTATAGCATCCAAACCATCCTCAGTGTGAGAAACCTTGAAAAACGAAATCGTTGATTATTATTCAAGACAAATTTCTGTGACCATGAAAACGTATTGTCGCACACTCACATTTTCTTTCCTACAAACTTCAAGGACTTTTGCCAATACTTGCGCGTCCGTTAGTTTGCCATAACGTAACATGGCGCACCTTGATTGTATCGGTTCAATAATTTTTTCACTGTTGTTACAAGCGAGAGCGAATCTCGTAGTGTTGCTGTAAATTTCCATAGTGCGGCGCAGAGCCTGCTGCGCTCCTTCGGTCATGCTGTCCGCTTCGTCCAGGATTATTATCTTGTGTTTATTTTGGGGCAGATTCACCTTAAATTTGGTGAGATTCCATTAGATGGTCAAGAAATTTCTCATACGAAATTAAAAATTTCTCAAATTCATGGCAAAACATTGAATTCTTAGTAAGCGAATGTTTCTAACCTTTTTCTGAGCAAACATCTTAATTTTGTTTCTAACAACGTCAATTCCCCGATCGTTTGAGGCATTGAGCTCAAGAACAGATTCCTTGAATGCTGGACCCAAGAGTATTCGGGCCAAACATAAAATCGTTGTTGTTTTACCGACTCCAGGAGGGCCGGCAATGATAATATTGGGCGCATTCCCCATTCGGGCGAATAATGACAATCTTTCAACTGTATCTTCATTTCCCACAATGTCAGTAAACACTTGTGGTCGATATTTTTCAATCCTAAAGTCAGAACGATTGTCATTGACATTATTACCTTTTTTCAAACAGCATCGTGCCTTTTTTATTCATTTTTTCATTTGTTTAATTTACAAACGGAATAAACACACGATCATTCATGTTTATCCATTTTTCCGTATTGAAATATCATTTTTAATATTGCAAAGAAATCCACGAATTGTTCTTTTTCGGCGCTGATGCCTTAACCTCACTTTTAACGACACCTTTTCTTATTTTCGATTTCAAGATTCCAATACTTACTGTGATTTAACTTATTGTTGTTTTGTCAAATTTCACTATCATAAATATGCTTTAATTTATGACGTTTGAAAATATAACGAAAATCATAAGTATTTTAATACTTTCGACGTAAACAAACCGGCGAATCTTTGCATAACCTCAATTTTTCGAGCTCAATGAATTTGCACGCAACAAATAGAGCGTAAGAAAATTTTTGGTTTCTTACCATGGTAGACTCAAGGATTTTAATGATTTTTCATCTTGAGAATTCTTTTTGCCACTTGTAGACGGTAAAACGTCAACTTCCATAGATTCCACCGCAACTTCGTCGGCTGCCATAGTTGGAACTTGCACTTTTTCTTCGTTGCCTTGTAATATTGTGAAACAATTATATAAAGAGTTGAAAAAGAATTATCTTCATGCTATTATTTTCAGTAATAATATTTTTTAAGCCACGAGTAAAATGTGCGTGATTGCTTGTTAATGTGTCCGCTGTATCCCGCCGAATTTATAGAGTTCTTCTGAACGAATGACTGACTGCGCGAGTCAAGTTTCGACCTTTCCTTCCCCATACATCGTCTATCGTACGAAATATCAAAAACATATATTGCATGATCAATAAAAAAAAACGAAGGTGCGAGGATTGAGAATAATCTGGGAAAGATCATTATTATTTGCGTAGTTTTTTATTCCATAATATCATTTCAAGACATGTTGACAAAAGCAGTTATCGATGACATCACTCCTACATTACATTCCTTGTTTTTGGAAATTTTATCGATAGAGCGTTTCTACCAAATATCACAGGACGTTTTGGATTTCATTTGGCTCCATGAGGCACACCCAAAGTCTTTGGCGAATTCCGGCATATTCGAAAACAAAATGTTGATCTGATATGCTTGAGGAATAATGGAGCCGGTGGTCATTAATTTTTTGAATGATGCTTCCGTGTGTTTTGTGCAAATATTACTTGCAGCGGCTATCCAAAACATCTGTTCAGGCGTGTACTGTTCTAATCCGGGCAAAGTAATCGTCTCGTCTTCCGAGGTTAGCCACGCGATGTACGCGTCGTAAGCTACTCTCAGACTAGCGATTTCAATCTTATTTTGAGTCAGTGTACGAGTGCCGTTAATCTGTGCGAATAAGCAGAACAAAAACGGTTATTTGTTATTCCTGTTTGACCTCTTTCTTCGTGATTCCGATGGTACAGTTGCGATAGAAAATTAAATCACATCACAAAATCAAATCAGTCATTGCGAACAGAAAAAAAATCGGAAAAAAAGCGAAATAAAATGATCGAAATAAAAAATGAATTTTTTCTTCTCACACATATAGAAAACTAAGATTCGCAGTACGTTTTGTCAGGGTAATCGTACCCGAAGTTTCTTTTTGTCGAGCGTGAATTTATCCCATTTTTCGATGATGCACTCGTTACAACTGCAGATGTCTTTCGCCGTGCCGATGTACGAACCAGAAATAATATTGCGAGCAATGTTTATGCCAATCGTAGCGTAGCCAAGAGATCGTGGTTGGTGCTCATTCGCGTACAATATCTGGATTATATTTCGGGGAATAGCTGCACGCATCGAAACAAAGAATGAAAGAAATTTTCTCCAAATAATTGAGGAATAAATTGGCGGGAAACTCAGACGGTAAAAAAACCAGCAAACAATGTGACACTTTAGAACGGGAAAAAAACGACCGGAGCAGCTGTCCAGTGTTCAATTTCGTCCATTATTTTCCGTCATTTTTAAACATTATTTCTTAGCAGCTTTTATAACTTCGTGGAAGTCGTCGCAGTTAATACTTTTTTTTTTTTTAATATCAACTTACGGTTAAAAAAAAAAAGTCTATTCAAGTTATTGACGAATTCACTATCGAATTTATTGATGGGATGAGTAGAGAGTTTGGAAATAAAAAAAAACGAGTGTAATTGGTCGGAGAAACGACGCCTGAATCATTACTTTCATTAATTTTCTTGCGATTAGTCATTGTTTTTTTTTTCATACGAACTAATTTCCGAAGGAATACTCTCCGGATATAATATTGAAAAGATACATATTAATGTTAATCACCGAGATCATTCGTGAGCCTTTTTGCTTTGGGTTTTTGTCTATGCGGACTTCTGTGAAATCACCCAAACCTGCCTCATCGTTTTGAAATTTGCGAATCTTCTGTCGCCAAGTAGCTTATCGATCCAGGCTCTGCCTCCGACCTATTTTCTTTAGAAAACTATTCAAGTCTGCCTTTGCTTGATCTCCATAATTTTCTGCGACGAATTTGACACGTTCTCTTAATAGATGGAAATGCAATGAGTAGTCATTTGAAATGTGCATGCATCCGCTTGGATCCATGCAAGTCTTGTATAATTTCTTCAGAAGCTTGAAAGGTTGTGGTTCATCAATTTTTATTGTTGCTTCCATCATTTTTTTTATATCGTGGTGTATATCCCATGCGAGCCAATGGTCGGTGGACGTTACATCACGCTTGCCAGATATGTCCGTCATAAGGTTGAAGGAACCGCAGGCAAAATTATAAATATTATTCCAGACATCGGCGGATGGATTCATGTTCAGGGCGATCCTACCAGCTGGAGATGACATTTCGTTTGTCGTACTTATTTTTTCATAATTATTGAATTATTCTTCAATGTTTATTGGATTTTTCCAAAGATTATTGTGCATCCCCTTCTCAACTTTAATGCGTTTTGGTTCGTTCACTTACCAATCGTAACGCATCCCCCTGTGTCGTGCACGCATCGTCCGCACCAGTACCGATTAAAACTTCGAGGCACAAGAGAAATGCACAACGAATTATGCTTGAAATCCCCAATTTAACCCTTTCCCATCCTCGTCGTTTGCGAATCCTGTAAAAACGTATCCTTCGAGTGTCGATGGCAGGAAGAACATGGAAATCAGCGTGATACTTACGTCAACTCGAAGTGCATTGTCGTGCTCGTCGATATTTCGAAGTCAAATTTGTTTCATAAGCATTTATTTTCATACGTTAAAAAAAAGCACAAAAGTCTCGATAGCAATGAGATTGAGGAGCTTCCAAATCTAAAAATGGAATGTTTCGAATTTTTATTATACTTAAAAGGATTGGTTAATTTGAATTTTATATGCACTCATGAAATTTATTAACCAATGAAAATTGTTACACTGCGTACGAGGAAAAAAAGCGAATTTCGTGTCTACGAGGTCTGAGAAATACAACGAATAACCGATGTTGTCAATTTTATTGCAGATTATATAGGTCGACAGATTTGTCACAGAGAATACGACATTCGATAGTGCATGTGTGTACTGTATGGATATACTTTTTGCTAAGAGGCTCAGATACGATGATACGCGTAGATCTCCACAACCAAATGATTTCGGAGCTGGTGCGAAGTCATCTCGATGCAAGCTACTAAAAATTGACAATTATTTCAGTTTATTCAGTGATTCAATGTTTACCCAAAAGGTTGACCAGACTTTTATGTTCTCGATGAATAAAAATGTCTGCTCGACAATAAATTCGTTCACCGTTTGGCCGTTATTTTTTATATTTCTGATATCATAATAAGTTTCGATCTTTCAATTGATTTCATTCTTTTCGCAAAATGCTGGCTCATGAGCGTGTATGGGAATAATTTAAAATTGTAAAATCGATAATTCCTAAGTATAAATCGTTGCCATAATAATTCGGATTGGACGATCTGGTTTTTCTCATGCGCGATCGAACAACGAAAGAGAAGAAAGTTTTCCGTGAATTGCTGGACCGCAGCTCCTCGAGCTCACCGTCTCTCCATGACCTGATCTTTGTGGACAAGGACGAGTAACCAAGGTCTAGGAATCATCACACTCCACACGACTCTTAATCCTCATGTTCGGTTACGGCACTCGTGATGCGTGTTGAAAATGAGAGCAGTTGGTCAAGACTGCTATCGATGCTCCCGTTTAATCGTCTTTTATACCCGTGCCGTGTGCTTCGCACGGCATTTTCCTCCGCATTGTCCACACTTGTCGCACGTCGACGACACAATTGCGGGAAGAGTAATTCCAATCGACACACATTGCTTACGTGTGAGAGTGGGGGGAATGTGAAAAATCCTATGCACTGTGTCGTTATGCAATCGAGCACGTGTAATTTGTACGAAAATTTTGATGGCACGAGTTTTTTTTAACAATGTTTGAGATTTTGAAAAACTGAATGACGAAAATTTCTTTGAAAAACTTCATATTTCATCACGATATTGTGCTAATTCATATCAATACCATAATTTACAATTAGTTATAATAATAATTAATTATAAATAATTATAATTAATCATATAATTATTAATTATAAATTTTCCTTGTTGGCAATTCGTAGCTGTGTGGCTGAAATTTTCGGCAATTCTCAATTACACCCATTTTTCAATTTCTCATATTTACAAAATTCTACCAAATGATACATTTATTCTTGCGATTCGTTCGGGAAGTTTCGGGATATCGAAAATCGCTAATGAATTCGGGCATGTTCGAAAACGAACCGATCACTCGAAAGATGTTCATCGCATGGTCCCCGATTTTAGTGCTAAGCTTCAAATCTTTAGAGTATTTCGCGCACCAGACACTCGCTGAGCTTAGCCAGAACATTTGTCCGTTCGAGTACTTTTCGAATCCGGGCAGTTTTGGTTCGCGGCCGTTTTGTCCGGCCCACTTCGTGTACGTATCGTAAGCTAACTTGGTGCCTCCGATCTCGGCCAAATTTTCTTCCAGTATGAACGAATCTTTTGACTGTGAGATAAATCAGTATTATTTATGGACTGTTTAATGAGCCTGAGGTTTGCATCGACGCAATCCCACGAAATGAAAAAAAAAAACAAAATGATCCGTCACTTTTTTTTCCATTTTTTTTTTCTCTATCTGCTTATTTTTTTTAAATCTTTTTTGGATCTCACGAATGGATTTGTGAAATAACGAATGCCACGAAATTCTCATTTCGTGAGCTCATACTGTTTATGGATTCATACGCGAAAAACGTTAACAAATTCTTGTTTGTCGCACACAGAGAAAACTCACACGGGGATCAGTAATGTTGTTCATGTAATTCTTGTATTGTATAGTTTAAATAACTTGGTCGGTTCGTGTCGAAGAACGGGCCTTGAAGCATTCCAGCGAAAATTCCTTCGCAAAATTAATGGAAAAGATCAATTCAGGTCCATCGCTTTACGAGGGTGAAAAACTTGAAACGAAAAAAGAGAAATTTGATAAACACACCGATGATGTTAGCCATTGGCGAATAATAAGCATTTACGGTGGTGGAGGCTTCCATGCTTGTCCAATCGATGGTGTTCGCTGGTTCTGTTAATGTTTGGAGACTAACGGCGTGGCCCAATAAACTCAATTTTGTGATCCCTGCGTTCTTTGTCGGGCTGTCCATCCAGTTATTCTTGAGACATTTAACCGAAATAATAATAATGAACAGTTGAACCTTGCACACTATTCGCTCGAATATAGTTTATCCAAATGGCACAAAATCGCAATTTTATTAGTCAACGGGAAATAGAACGAGGATGCTGCGTACCTTCAATAGTTTTTCGTGAACTTTTTCTTTAAAGTTCACGACCATCTTCTCTACACTTTTTATCGCTAGTTGGCTCACAAAATTATTTTCATAAATTCCAGAGATACCAAGTTTGAAATCCGCCATTACTTGGTTCGTACACCACCACGACAAATGATCATACACCCTCCGACGCAGTTCCTTGCTCGCATAGATCGCATTCCGGATCGCGAGCCGGGAAAACACGTAATTATCTACAACCCGTTCTGAGGTATTGGCTATGAGGCTTTCTAGTTTGATGTAGTATTCGGGCGCTCTAACGTCGATAACATCATACACAGTGACATTCGCGTTCGAAGGCACAAATGCTCTAATGTATTCTATCCACGGAACACTGCGATACCTTCTGATAAGTTGCCCGATTGTCTTCGGTTTGTATAATGTGGAATTATCATCCAACGATTTGATCTGCGAAGAACGGTGCAATTATACGTGAGAAAAATGCGAATGCACGCGAAAGATGATTATATTTTGTTACTTTTCAAACATCGCACTGACGATTAAATTTTGTTGGATACGTTCGACTAAACGTTTTTCTTTTAAATAACAAACATTTTATCATTGCAGTAAAAAATATTTAAGAAATTTTTTTCGAAAAGGAAATTTTTGTCATCCAAATCGTGAATTTTGCTGATGTTTTCGTTATAAATAAAGATTATAGTCAAAGTATGGACTTTTTTTTCGACAAAATTTCATTTTCAGTCCGCCTTTTTTTGTTCATTTACGCCACTTGCCAAGACGACTCAGTGTTCCACTCACATTTGACAGTTGAATTTCAAAAGAAATCGATTCTCTTAATTCGGTCGATGCGCGCTGTTCATCAGCTCCAAGATCCACAGCCAAGCCCACCACGAAATTGTAATGTCGTCGAACATATGAGGTTGACCGGTTAAAATCGATCTCCTTATCTCCGCGCCGGGGAAAGTCCTTTGGCTCTCTCAACTATTTGGTATGGAAGAAGACAAAAGTTAATTATAAAACGGAACGATTTCGTGATCAGAGATTGCGGCAACGGAAAACAAAGTTTTGTCCATGCAATGAAATTCTTGGACATTCAGCAAAGTCAGTTTTGTCATCTTGTTTAGTGGCACACCAAAGGCTTATGAGTTTATACAATGCAAACCGTGATCATTCGTTCCGGATGAATAAGATCGATTTCAATGCGGCGATCGATCAAACCGCCGATATTATTTTCGAGGATCTGGTCGGCGTTATTGCGCAATTGATAGATCTCTCGTCGCCAATAGAATTTCTTGCTATTCCATGTTTTACCATCGAGCACCGGCCATCCGCCCAACTTGCTCAAGTATTTTTTGAGTTCTACAAGCCCCTGGACTCCGGAAGAAACTACAAATATTTACCGAGGTGAAAAAAAAAAAATCTGAAATTGAAACATCTGAAATTTCTTATCTCATGTTCAACTTTCAATCTTTCCGCTTACTAATTAACGCTGGTGTGGCACGTGCGAAAGAAACGATTGGAATCGCTCCTAAGTCGCCCTTATCACCGTGACACTCCCAGCTTTTTTTGCATGCAACTTTATGCCCTCTGGAATACGCACATTTCGGCGCCTGTAACGCGAACTACTGTTTTCGTGTTTGGCAATAAAAAGAATGACGTTTCGTGATAAATAAGCGGGAAATGGTGCAGATCCTCCTCTTCGACTTTCTTCTTTTTTGCGGTGCAGTTGATTTTGCTCCATTTTATTCGATATTTGAATAAAATCGAAATTTTTCGATAACCGCATCTTTTGAAAATCAAAAACTTTTTAACAATACATTTTTTCCAGGATCGCGCGCAAAAATATTGAAAACAATTACTGATAAAGAAACTCATGCAACTTTTAGCGACTACGCATCGTCTGACAGACGCTTGTGTCAATTTCATTGAAAAATATATTCGATTTACTATTAGGATTATCAATAACGTCATCAATCTTCATTGCTAGTAGGAAATGATTTAACGTCGCAGTCGTTTCGTCTTCAGCTAATTGCTTGGCCTAGCGGTCGGGAATATTAATTTTTAATAAAAAGACAATTCCTCCTCCATTCTTTTCATCTGTCGCCGATTTACGGCCAACGTCAAATTCACAGCTTTGTTACTACCCGATATTTGAATTTTATATGACGCTCGCTAGGTGGTGCACGTGGATTTCGCGTTTCTCAATTAAAAATGCCAAATAGCTCGATAACTTGGAATTCTTAACGGTTCGCATTGGTGAAGCAGAGTTCTTTGCTTCGAATTTCCTCCAATGCAGACGATCCTGCCAAGTAGCTCTGAAGTTGCTCTCGAGACCCAACTGTCACTTAAATTTTAGTGACATTTAAAAAAATAAAAGTTAATGCTCGTGAAGAGGTTCAACGAATTGACAGTTTGGCTGTGAAAAATCGCGTTATTTTTAATTTTCTCGATTGTTAATTCGTCAATTATTCAATCAAAATGTTGGTGACTTATTATGTGGAGAGCATCGAGGAGAGTTTTGATTGAATGCATTAATTTCGTCATGAGATGCACACGTAATAATCGGGTTATCGATGATTTCGACGATATTCCCGATTACGATATTCAGGACGTGCCTGGTAATTATTGATTTTTATTTCACATTTTCCGCCGAGAAATATTGGGTCACGGTGATCTTTCCCGTTGGCTTTGATTCAAGTTTCATTTTCATCGGAATTCTCTGTTGTAATGTTGAATAATAAACTCGAATAATTTCCCTATCTCCGAGCAATATTTCCGGTGGAAACGATTATTCGTCGATTTCATTTTTTTGACCATTTGAGAAATTATTTTCGTCAGTTTACTTCCAGCCTCAGAGCTTCGATATCCCGGTACCAATTAGACAACCGGAAGATCTTCAACACAGACCCGATGCTCCGTGCATGAGAAGACGTTCCCCACCGGAAGTCGTATCAAAAATGTTACAGGCGATCGATGAGCTCAACGAAACTAAATCTATGAATAACGTTACGACCGATGAAAATGAGCCGATTAACGACGCAGAATTAACTGCGGAATTGCCATGATCGAGGAGGCAAAATAAATTGTTTCCACTCATTGATTTTTCATCGTCGTCATTTTCCAATAAAAAAATTACTGTTCCTTGGACGCGGCATTGTAGATTCGATTTTCAAAATTATTTTAACAATCCTTTCTCGTTACCTTTTACATTTTTTTGCGATTCCTCATCAATTTTTATTTGTTTATAACAAAACGATTATTCTTGTGAAGAAAGCACTTCAAGAATGCTCAGAGTTTCTCGTGCAAAAAGAATGTTGAAAACCTGGTCATTCCTGTTGATTTTCACGAGAGGAGAGACAGCCTCGGGCTATAGGTCAATGCCTGAGGCGTACAAGTGCGGTTGAAACTGATGAAAAAAATTAACACGCGACAGCCCAGAATCGAAATGCGACGAACCTTTCTTTTTGCTGAGGAAATTGAAAAAAAAAAAAAAAAAAAAAAAATGGTAGGAAGTTGAGAAATTTTGTAACAAAATATTATCAAAAGAAAATAGTGGATAGATAACTGCGGATGAAAGGGAAATTATTTTCCATTATTTCAATTTAATTGATAATGTATTTTAATTAATTTACATTTTTTTTTTTTCTTTTCACACGTTTGAGTAATAATCTACTGATTCCGATGATTTTTTTATTCGCGTTCTTTCGACTCGTAATGATTACGAGAAAGCAACTATTCCACATGCCAAACGAGCACCGGCTGAACCAGTTTTCGCGCTGTCCTCAGTATTACCACGTCCAAGGTCATCTGGTTTTTCGTGAATGATGAGAGCCCGACCAATCGCTCCTCGAACACCGGCCAAGGTTAAATAATGATCTATAATGTCAACTTCGGCCATACCATCTTCTTTGGCCTCGACGTTACCTAAATCTCCTACATGACGAAGTGGATCGTGTGGGCCACCGTGCAGAGTCTAGAAAAAATTAGATCCACGTGAAATTTAACGATTTTTTCATTTTCAGAGGTGTTACTCATTTTGTAGGATTACTCCAAATTCGCGAATGAGTAATTAATTAAAAAAACGATGTTTTGGGGAGTATTTCAAAGTTTTTGGAATTTCTTTCCATTCAAAAAAAAATCACGTGATTGAAATGTGGCGCTATAAAAAAATCCTCGATGGAAAAAGAAAGAAAAATAATCGGCAGCGGTATCTGCTCCACCTTTGCGAAAAAAAATGATATTGTTAATCATATCGTGTTTGGGCGAGATCGATCTTGCACCTGTCCCCTTAATTAATGATATTTAATTACACATTGTGATTATTTGAGCAGAAGATTATTATAAATTACAGTTGAATGGAATTGATGAAGATTTATTGGTATAGAATCGCAGAATCAATTATTAAATTTTTATGTTTTTTTTTTTTTTCGTATTACCATGTAAGGATTGAAATGAGCTCCAGCCGAGTCGCAGCCCATCCTCAGATCTCCTTTTTCGTGAATATGGAAACCGTGCATTCCTGGAGTAAGCCCTTTTATGCTGCCAGTGATCTTCACCCCATTTGGCATTTGTTTAAGGGTCAAAACCCCTCCAGGACCATTCATTGGCATACCCTCGCCGCTCAGGGCCTTTAGCTCTACCACAGCCTCTAAGTCACTCGCCTATTGAGAACAACGTTACACAAGCTATTTAGCGATGACGTTGCCAAATGAAAATAAGCTTCTATCATTTTTTTGGATTTTCGTCATAAACTGCCTATTAAGAACGAGTTTCCAAGAAAAAAAAATATTTGCTAAGTGTGGGGTTCGAACCCACGCTCCCTGACGGGAACCAGAGCTTAAATCTGGCGCCTTAGACCGCTCGGCCAACCTAGCTCATTTTTGCAAATTTTCTATTTCTGTACTTGAATCATAGCACTAGAATGTTCGTATTTATTGACGACATGCAGAATTTTCGTAAAAAAAATGCATAACAAAAATCGGGGACCAATTGAAATGGAATGACTGCATCAAATTTTTCAATTTCCCCGGAACTTAATAAGAAAAACACTCATTACTGACCTTTGTTTAAAAAGAAAAGGAAACTGGGTTCGCCATGATAGAGTTTTTAATATTCTCAGAAGATCAATTAATTGACGAAAAGAGACAAAAAAAGTTATTGCAATCACGAAGCTTTCCGGCCAGTTGCAAATCGACGACCTGCACAAAACCGAAACCGTGATGTTGGCCCGGAATCATTAAAATCAAAAGTCCAACATAAATTTGACAAAATTATTTAAATAAAAAATCGTTGTACAATATGAAGTTATATTTCCGGTAAAAGCTCACGTAATAATATGGTTCCATGTAGACTTCGTACAAGTTGCTCCTCAATCCAGGATAGCCAGGAAGACTCCTGATGTAAAGTTTTCTGTCATTGGATTCTGTTGTCATTTCCTGGGCCAATACGACTCCAAAAATAGCAGCCAATAAGATCCACATTTTTTCAACACGACTTTGCACTAATGCACTATTTTCCGCTGGATTATTGGTATTTATTCAGCCAATGACTTTAAACATCAAATCACACTGCACTAGTGAACAAATTATATATAAACAATTGAGTGCATGAAAATAATAAACTTGATTGATCTAATCTTGTCACGTTACACTGTTGAGGGCGATTGAAATTCTATGACAACGTACAAACGTACGTCCAGTTACGTGGAGAATTGACGAGTGGAAGTCTGCAATATTCTTCACCAGTATTTATGGTTACATCACGTGGAAGATGCACAGGGACAAAATGTATCTCGAGAGGCGGTTTCGCTCGTGTCTATTACTTTTTTTCTTCTCCTTTTTTTCCTCTCCTTTTTTTTCTCGTTCACATTTTTTTTCTCTAGGTTTTTATTCTTTTACTCCTCCGTCTTATGGTGCGGCTTAGACAAACAAGAGATGAGCACACCAAATGTCTATAAATACACGGAGTTTGCAGATTCAATAGGAACCTTGATCACTCAACAGAAAGATTTATGTTGATTTTTTCATTTAATTCTTTAATTCAAGCTGTATTAATTATTCGACGACATCCATCTCATTCTGAGGCCTCATGAATGTTCGACGTGAATTATATAGATATAAAAAAAAACGTATGAACTTCGAGAAAATTGATAACATCGGTTGTAAATTTATGGACTCATTGGAAACTAAAGGAACTTTTTCCATTGGACGTTCCCGATGAGTTCAAAGGTCCTCAAGGATATTCACTCGTGTCAGAATCGTCCGACTAATTAGCTTTTTGGTTTGATGATTCAGGCTGATTGTGATATCAAGGAAAATGAAAAAAAAAAACATGTGAAATTTGTGTTATTCCTACTCAATTTTGAACACGCTAAAATAATCAATAGAACGACCGACAGCTATTAAAGTTATTGACCGCGAGGCTTTTTTCACCATTTAATAAAATCGACGAAGGTTAATCAAATTTTGAGAATACACAAGTTCGAATGAATGAGAAAATAAATATAAAAACATTCAGTCACATTATTAGAAAGCCAAACAGATCCGATGGACAAAAAAAATTGAAAATTAGTAACTCAGCAAGAATGAATAATAATTGATAAATAAAACGAAGGGACTTGCATGTTTACTGCAAAATTAACGCGACTCGCTCAAAAGATTGGCTGAGTATGAACCTGCTTAAGTGTTGGTTTCTTTTCATTGCAGTTTTCTCTTCTTTCTTGCTGTCGACTGGAAGGGAAAAGTTTCTAATTCAATATCAACTTACTTCTCATTGTGTGAAAAAATTGCCATAAAAATTTGACAAAAATATACATAAACAAAATAACGAAAAAATCCATAATTTTTTCGGAGTGTCCATTTTATTTTCACAAGTGCATCGATCGAAGAATGGATCTTGGGGCCCAACTCAGTTGCAAAAAAAATACCTACAACAATGTTGAAAAATCTGCATAATTATTTTCGTGTTCCATAAATCATCAACTTTACATAACAATTTGTATAGCTCCTTGAAAAATAGCTTATATCACAATGCCCCACAATGCCCCATCTTTATCGCCCCACACGAAGAAAAAAATGTCCTTCAATGTGATTCCATCGAGTCACTTAATTTTTAGTTGTCAATGCATTTGTTATTATCAACGGTGCTCGGCGATAAGGAATGCCTCTGTTATGTCATGAAATCAAGTCCGTTCGATCCATCACCTATATTCATAAAAATAGAACGTGTAATTCCTTGTTGAATGATTTTTCAGTTATTTTGATAGACGACGAATCAAGTCCAGGATTTTTCGGAGAATAAAAATTGCGTCGAAAATTTTCAAATCGTCACTTTTTATCTTTCTATCTCGGGCATCGACCAGTCACGATTTTCCAAAGGAAAATGATACTTTCCGAAAAATTCTCAAGTTGTCCTAATTTTTTCGAACAATAATATTGCCATCATTTCCGACACACACACCAAGTGAAGAACGTTTGAATCGATCTTGTGACTTCTTAATGAAATAAATTGAACAAAGAGCTGCGGATTATGGATATTTTGGGTCAAATTGACCCAGTGTGTAACTGCAATCTCCAAAACTGAGTTGGACAGTAGAAATCAGAGAAAATAAAATGTATTTCCAAGAACATTTAATCTCGTTCGTTTCTTTCTGGAATGCCCTGTACACGTGCATATGTGTACATGTTTATTTATTCGCGCGTGCATTTCACCACGTAGATGTACATTGTAGCAATCTCTTTAAAAAGGTGGGATAGGAGTGTGAACAACTAGCACAGACAGAAAAACGTACTCGAGAGGCAGTCAAAGCATCGAAAAAAAAAAGAATCCGTTTAACACTCTCGTAGTTTATCTGACGCCATTGTCGCTCTACTCGCTGAACATCACACTAGGAATCAGGTGTGCCTGCGCAGTTCTCACGAAAACCAGCGTCGTTTCCATTAAGTTGGATTAAGTCCGTTGATCAGCCAATTTTTTCGCAACTTCATTTTCTCTTCTCGATAAACCATCGTCGGTTGGTGATTTGGACTCACAAGCGGTTCTTTTAGGTGAGTTTAGGTTATCTTTATAACAATTACCAACAAATCCAAAGTCATGTTTGATGGATATTAATTTATAGTCTGAGAGCATCAATCAGTCGCTCAGCTACTAAGCTACTGCATTTTTCTTCGATCGATGATTGCGTCTTCGATCTCGATTTCTTCTCTATGTCCGAATTTTTCCAATATTCATCTCGAACGAGTAGTTACATTTTACGTAACGTAAAAACAGTTTTGCAGCTCTCAACTGCGTAATTTTACTGATTCCAAGCGTGACGAGTACCTTTTTTTCTTTTTTTTTCAATAAATAAACTCGATTCTTGAATGGCTGTTTCTCAAGGCCCTCTCGAGGCATTGTAACGAACGACAGCGGCCTCAAGTTGGCACAAGGATTCACAAGCCTTTTCTGCTTCAGCCTTATACCACGTTTACAACGCTGCTGCGAAGTTAAAAAAAAATCAACGAGGAAAACCATGAATTTTAATGAAGGAAATACTGGACGTGTTTTATTTTAATTCGATCGAATGCTTCTGGTCGAACCTACCATTCAATACATTATTACTAGACCGATAGATTTTTTATCCTATTAAACACCGTTCAGATTTCTTGAGAGTCTTGTGATTGACAGTCAAGTAAAAATTCGTATTTGCGAATAAATTATTATCACTTTTGAATCTAAAAAAAGTGGATCGTTTTGAAATTCGTAACTTTTTTTAAATTAAAAAGATATTCAGCACAATGATTTTAATTGAAATGAAAAAAAAACCGATTCAGGTGATTGTGGTCAAAGGTTTAATATCTCTTCTCGTAGATTCGTCATTTATATCTTTTCTGCTCGTCGGCGAAGATATTTTATTTCTCTTTTTTCCCTGTCCTCCTCTTCTCCCTGTCTCTCGTTCTTACGTCCACAGTAGATATAATTTTATTAACGAAAAGAGAGTGGGGCGTGGTGGTGCAGGTCATGGAATGGTTCATATATAAGGACAAGTTACCACAGCATCCTCAGTCAGATCAGTTTCTATCATAACAGGCGACTCGAATTCTCGATATCTAGTTTGTGTAAAAAAAAAAACGAAAAAAACCGGTAGGTCTCCTTTCACTCGCGGTTATTTTTTTCGACCGGGAATTCCCAGGCATTCTTGACGCGCAATACTTCGGACCGGCAGAAATATATCCAGTGGAATTAATTCCGATTAAAAGTGTCGTGTGTCCTACGAGATGATGAATTTGAAAAATCAAGTTTGCCCAATTTTCTGTGCAATGCAATAACGTTTCTGTTCATTGTGCCGCCTCGCGACGCCTGGAGATTTACTGAACGAATAATTACCCATCGAGAATCGATACATTGTCTCATTTTCAATGCAATTTCCGTACGAAAAAAATATTTATCGGATTTGCATGAATGACGACGATGTATTTCATAATCGATTGACAGGTCCATTCCAGGTCAAATTATCATTGTTATCACTATCCACATACACATATGTTTTGTGTTTATCGCAAGAATGTCGCGTCGACCAAAGTACTCGTAGATGGTCAGAAGAAGTAAGAATAATTTTGCAACCGTTCCTCACAAGTTACGAGTCCGCGAAAGTGAAGGTTTTTAATCAGTAGTGATTGTTTTTTTGTGCTGTCATTATGTGGTGCTACTGTACCGCTGCTGTAAAGCTCGAATTAATACGCCTAGAAGAGATGCATTTGTATCGAAGCGTTTCTCACAACGTGGAAAAAAAATATTCAGACGCTCGAACAAGAAATATTTCAAATTAATTAAACTCTAAGATTTTTTAAATCGTGCCCAAACACACTGTGCGTTCATTGGCTTAATTCATTGGCATAAAGACGAGCAGTGTATGGAACAAAATCATGGCTAGTGGGTCAAGATTCATGTATTCATCGAAAAATCCTAACTCCTTCGAGTATAAACACGGAGATCGTGTCGTGTCGACTCCTAAAGAGGTCAACCTGGTGCTCAGTGTGTCTAATTGTAAACAAGCAAACGCTCGGTCTCGAACGAACCTTCAGATATTCATGTGACTCGATATTTCCCTTTCATCAGTGCGTCCGCCCATTTTCTGGCACGTCTGGAATCGCAACTTCTTCCTATATTACATTATAATCTTTGAGACGGATTTTCACGAAGTATTGCATCGATTTATTGTTCCAGAGAGTATATTTGTGCCATCATGAAATCGATCACGTTGGTCCTGGCCTTCGCGGCCATGTCTGCTGCCCAGGTAAGAAAAATTCCCCGTATAAAATGAGAAAATGAGAACGAATTAATAAAAAAATGTAAAAAAACGACAAAATAATTTTAAAAAACATTTGTTTTTTGAAAAATAATCAGTCCAAAATCGATGACAATGATTGTTGAGACTGTGAATGAGTAGATGTTCTTCCCAAACGATTGTTAACGATGCAATGAACAAATGAATGATTTTATAACAGCAGATGCATGCTACCGTGAGAATGACGCCGCACGACGCGTCAAACAACGTGACGGGCGTTTTACATTTGGTACAAGATGGACCGAATGCACCGGTCGTTATATCTGGAAATCTGACTGGTCTCACCCCCGGACAGCATGGTTTTCACGTTCATGAGAAAGGAGATTTGAGCAATGGCTGCTTGTCGACCGGGGGTCATTTTAATCCATTTAATGTAAGTAGAAAAAACATTCCGTGCATGGGTATATTTGTTACGTGCTCCAACGGAGGAGGTCTCATCCAAATTACTGTAACGCGTGCCCTTATTAGATCGTTGTCTCGCTCCAGCCATGCTAAGAAAATAATTTCCCGGCCGATCTACACGGATCGGGGAAAATGTTTGACTTATTTTTTCTATTTGAACGAAGAATATTTTTGTTTGATTAAAAACATCTATTGAATGTGGAAACTCAGAATGTGAATCGCACTTTTCACCAAATCCTGAATTGAGTTCGTTACCCTGCTGTTTACTGAAATTTCACATAACAGCTGAGTCATGGAGCACCACAAGACGCGGTGAGGCACGGTGGGGATCTTGGCAACGTCGAGGCCAATGACCAAGGCTTAGTCAACGTTCATATAACCGACACTGTCATAAACCTAACTGGAATAAACAACATTTTGGGTTTATCGATTGTCATCCACTCTCAACCCGATGACCTAGGAAAGGGTGGTCATCCGCTTTCATCGACCACTGGAAACGCTGGTTCTCGACTGGCGTGCGGTGTCATCGGTCGCTTGTAAGTTTTTGCCCAAATTTGCCAAATTTATTGCCCAAACCCTGACGAGTATTGATCAAAAAGTACAAACAACTTGTACGTGTAGAGGAACCGAATGCTGGCGTATAGAAACGTAACAACTGCGTTGTTCCATGGTGTTTTGTCAGGAAGCCAAAAAATGCGTTCCAGGGTCGATCCGATACCAACAGTCCAACTTTTTGTTCTTAGGTGACCACTCAAAGGCGGGGCTTCAAGCAGTTCTCGTTCGACCGTGAACCCAGCGCCAGTTATTCTGATGTTAATTATGCCGGCCCTGATTGTCAGGAACCGTCAATAATTTGAGAGGAAATTCGAACGGGTTGTTAACGGCAATTTCGGAAAATTTTTGGAGTCTTTTACGCCGAACAATAATGAAAACGTCCAATTATTTTTAAGATTTAATTTAAATTTATCTCTTGAAAGTTGAAGGAGTTTCTTGATTTGATAATAAATTTTAGTACAGGACTTGTTCGAGTCTTTTCGGTTTTTTTCTGGATTTAACAATTATTTTTTAATAATAATGATAATAATAATAACAGTAATGAAGTTCGTAACTTTTTATAATGTTTTTAAAAATACTAATTGTGAGCGCAGATAGTCGTCACGAGAGAAAAAGAGTTAGATTTTTTCAAACAGTTTTTTTTTCTCGCAATACTGTAAACTCTGAAGTCGCATCCAAAGAAAAACACTACGCATCTCTTCTCAATTGCATCCCAACTGGTCGATATAATTTGAAGTAGCTTCATTTAGAAACCCTTCCAAGAGTTGTACATTTATCAATGAGAAATAAAGAATCTTCCCAGAAGAGGAATATACCCTTTTATGGTTCAGTGAATTTTTTCCTTCTTGCTGAACTCTTGATCTTTTTTGTTCACACCTTGATAAGAACAATGACTCCTTTTTGTTACGAAAATGGGGATGTGCAATAAATTCGTTTCCACGAAACACGATTCCATCAAGTTTTTTGTTAATAATCAGTTTGCGAAAAGGTAAATATAACGGTCGTCCTGGCAACTAGGATCGTACACACGTCCACCCTTGTAATAGTTTCGCAGCTGACCTAATAGTAAGTCAATGGTCAAATACATACATACTTTTTTTTCCAACGAACCTGACCGAGTCTTCCTCGATGTCAACACCCACAGTAAGTATAAAACAATGGTTTACTTCAAAGAACATTTCTCCCAGAAAGGAGGAAAAGGGAGGAAGGTAGGAAAAAATGAAGGGTGGGAGGAATGGGAAAAGAATTCCGGCCAATGGGACATTTTCAGGGCGACGCGAAGGAGACCTTTTGCGTGTTCAGTGAAAATTCGATCGAAAGCTTCAGGTGAGAAAGTCGTTGTTCGACTCGATCATGTACTGAGAGAAATTTCAGTACACCATCGGACTTTTTCACGGAAGGAAGTCTGGAGACAATTGGGACTAAAAAAAAGTGATATTAAGGGGATTTTCGAGGAGTGAGTTGTGAGTAAACAATCGTAGTTGCCAATTGTCGGTGTTAAATACTAAAAAATGAAACAATTATTTTAATTCTGTTCAATCGATATTTCTTTCTTCATTTATCATTTGTTCAGCGTCGAATAAAAAAAATCAAAATGAAGTCCTGCGGCATGAGCGTCATCAAGTACATCCTTTTTATTTTCAATCTCATTTTCGCAGTGAGTAAATCCAACAGTAACCTCGAACGATTGAAATTTCATTTTTAATCAATATATTTCTGCATTTTGAAAATTTCCTCTGCTTTTTTCAAGATATCGGGAATCGGGATAATCACCGCTGGTGGATTAGTGTTGTCGGATGTTGGAGACTTCAGTCATTTTCTGGAGGGTCGAATAATCGCACCACCGATTGTTCTTATCGTCGCAGGGTCCATAGTTTTCTTCATCGCTTTCCTCGGATGTTACGGTGCGATCAAAGAGAATTACACGCTGTTGATGACCGTGAGTATCAGAGCAGCAGAATACATGCAGATAAAGTCCACCGAAAATTCGACATTTTTTTTCCTTTAAAAAAACTTTCCAAAATTCTTCCAAAAAACGTTCGAAACTGAGCGAAAACTTTTTTTCGTTCCTCAAGTTCGCTGGCGCGTTGCTGATCATATTCATCATAGAACTGGCAGTCGGGATTGCAGCAGCTGCGTACAAAAATGATTTCGCCATCGTACTCAAAAGCTCCATGAAAAATTCGATGAAAAATAATACAGCAGCCGACCAGGCAGCTTGGGACAATATCCAGAGAGAGGTACGCCAAGAAATTCATTTCAAATTAATTATTTCACTATTTTATCATCCAATAAGAAAATATGAACATTAACAATAGTCATAATAATAACCATACTACCATCCACAGAAATAACCATAATAATAATAATAATAATAATATCGGGAATTATTGAGCTTAAGTTTCATTTAGTCACATCAGCAAAAATTTTGTTGACTCATTAATAATCAAATAGAAATATGCCGTCGCGTAAATACGTTGAGCTATAACTATGTACACAGAGCCAGATCGATGTAGCGGGACCGTTAAATGCGATAAAAGAAAAATCGATTGTCCGGGCTGATATACGAGAATTAGAATATGTCTATATGTTTTCACTCATAACATTGAACTATGGTAGAGAGATGGTGAGAGTGGTAACTGAATAATAAATGTGTGCAATCGACACTATTGTGAACTTCGATCTATATAGATATATTTTTGAATGTTCATCGATGACGAATCGGCAAAGTCCTATAGGAAGCTTTTGCGACTGTTGGCTTTTCCAGTCGGAATAGGTGTGAATTTGATTTTCATTCATTTTAAAATGCCTCCATATCGTAGAGTCGATTTCAACGATCCTGTTCGTTTGCCACTGCGATTAGTTAAATGCCTTCGAAAGAAAGTGCTGCAATTTGAGAAAGAAAAAATTCGTTGCGTTGAATTGTAGCTGGAATGTTGCGGAGTCGATTCTCCCGCGGACTGGGAACAAGTTCCAACGCCGGGGATCACTCAAATTGGATACTTGCCTGCTTCCTGCTGCAAAAATCTTCGATCTCACAGCCCTTGCCGGACTTACGATGTTCTCAACGTTTCCTCATCTGGTTGCTACGCCGCTCTCGAAGACAGGGTACACAAGGGTGCAACTGTTCTTATCGGCGTTGGAATCGGTATTGCCTTCATTGAGGTGAGTCGTTCATATACCATTTTGCCACAGAGCGTCAAAATTCATACTTTTAAGTGGATAATTGAAAAATCACTTTTCATCAAAAAATATTCGAATTGAAATAATGAGTTTTATGATTGTTCCGAATAATTATAAAAAATTATGCTAATTATGCAGTTTGGTTACTTTTGCGAAAAACGATGGTAAACATTTTTTTTTCCATCATGCTGTTGATTGCATCATAGTAAGTAATATTCCATAAGGGGAGGCTGGAATTTCCCATAAACTCCATGGGTTATGGGGTTTTGAAGTTTTTTTTCGCAAAAGTAACCAAACTGCATAATTACCAAATTTATAACTTTTCCACCCGCAATATTTTATGGGAATCTTTCGGAATCTGGAATGTTGAATTACCAAAGATTTGCGACGAGACAACTCTCTTGAGCTCCATTGAACACGCTATCAACGAAGGGCCAGCACACACTTGTTGCATGTTTATTGATCAACAATAAATTATGAATTATTCAGTTGTGGTGCAATTGTAGTGGAAAAATCAGGAAACCTTGAAATTTAAATATCGATTTCAATTGAGAAATTTTCTCCACTCAACAGGTTGTAGGAATAATTTTTGCCTGCTGTCTCGCAATCACCATAAAAAAAGAAGACGCCAATAAATGAGACATGGAGAACTGATGCGACCGCGCGATTGCATCAGCCAGTTATCTACACGATAATTAAAAACGAATTCAATCGATTTAGGATCGGAGCGTTCGTCATGCTGAATAAATGTGTGTTTGATATTCTTTGCACGGCCGGCACTGAATTTTTTCTTTTTTCATACAAATCGTACATTTTCGTCAATATGAATAAAGCTCAAATTAAATAACATCCGTGCCACACTTGTACGCATTGCCCTGAAATTTTGTCACATCTCGTGCCGCTATCTCGGAGAAAAACTCATTATTCATTTGGAGGTGAGCGCGATCTGCTGATTTTGACCTAAAGAAGTGCCTTTCTCAGCTTATAAGGAAAAAAAAAAAAAAAAAAAAAAAAACAAAAAAACAATACAATAAAAAAAAAAAAAAAAAAAAAAAAAAAAAAAAAAAAAAAAAAAAAAAAAAAAAAAAAAAAAAAAAAAAAAAAAAAAAAAAAAAAACGATCAGACAATTATAACGAGGAGTGGATTAACCACACCCGTGACCATGCGATCGCGATTCCAAATGTTTGCTCAGCACGTAACTGCATTTCATATTTTTAAGCCTCTCCCAATGCTATAAAACACGAAAGAGGGAAAAGATTAATTCTTAAGGTCATTGCGTGTTTGAGCACTTAACAAAATAATCATTTCGTGACTTTTAGACTCCCTGTACTCAATGACAGCGTCTAAAAATAGTTTTTCTTAATTATAATCGCACCTTGTGTGATTATAGATTTGAAGATAATGTAATGTAGAATTCATTCATTAGAAAAAGAATGTCCGAACATAAAAAAAATAAGGTATATTTATCGAACTAATGTCATCGAGTGTTCGTCTTATTCATTAGCAATAACCGATTTAATAAATTATTAATTTGTATGAACAACGTAAAAAGATTGTGAATGTACAACGAATAAATAAATTTCAAGCGTCAATTAAAATTATTTTATCGATTCCAGCACAATTCATTCGGTCCTTGGACTCGTCATTGTGCGTGAGGAATCGTGTATTTTACATTCGGCAGCATAAGTCTTCATGAAACAGATAATAAAAAATATGTTCTCAGGTAAACAGAATAACTTCAGCTCGATCGATAAACGACTGAAAAAAAAAACCTCCAAAATTACCTTCGGTCAAATCGATTTTGAGGAGGCTGCTTCAGAAAGTTTTCGTGCGCACTACGATAATTTAGAACTACTGGTAACTGAGTTGGTCGTCTGACGTAAGGGACGGCGTTACCGACTGAAGATAAGGGATTGACTCTTGGTATGTTGTTAACGGGTGGTGGAGTCGTGGGCGTCCTTGCCAAACGCTGGTAAACTACGAGTGACAAGATTGTCGAGTAAATCTGTGGGAAATAAGATGCAGGAGGCTCAATCAATGATTTTCCTTCGGATAATTGATAATCCATTAAAAAATAGAGCTGACCTCGATCAAGCCAAGAATCGCAAGAACTCCAACGACGTACCACTTGCGACAAGTGAGAAAATCATCGAGCGCTTCTTCGCAGCCGATCGTATAAACGTCCGATGAATTCTTCGCGTCACAGATGACGCTGAATGCGCAGCAACTCCGGGGCAAACTATTGCTCGAGGCGTTCAACCAGTCCGTTGAATCTTTGTAACCGCAACAACTCAACTAAGCGAATAATAATTTTCCGGAACTTTGAGTAAATCGGTCGGAGGATTTTCGTCGTTATTTACCTGCTGATGAGACAATAATAACTCACATGCAATTGAATCGCGTCGATGGTATCATTATTATTTGCAGCTTGGTCTCTCATGTCTTTCTTCAAATTTGAATACAGTTTTTGCTCAGCCTCAACGGAGAATATTAATGTCACACCGACGAGGGCCACGACCGAAACGAACAGATACATCGTACAAATGGCGAACTGAAAAACATTTTATGCATAAAATCGATCCGAAGCCACTTTACGTTTTTTGTTTTTAAATAATTCTTTTTCGACCAACTTCTCATTTATTAATCATTTTTTTTTAAATATTTCCTTACCGCAATGATACCGCACCGAGTTTTTTTCTTCAACGAAACGAGTCCGAAAATTGCATCGAACAATGTCACAACCGATATTATAAGAAGTGACAGTGTCGGCGTGCCCGAATAATAATTGAGGTAATTTCCAAATATGGAAAATTCATATTTCAATGTGAGGCTGATGAGCAATGTGATTGTGGATGTTATCTACGAAAAAGACTTGTGGTTTGTCAACCATAACGATTGATTCATTCACCGTGATTCATATTCGTTTGCTACAATTTATTTCGTTATCGAAATCAGGAATTAATTACGCATTATTAATGAAGTTAGTTAATTATTGAATATTAATTGCTCATTTTTTCATAATTATTATAGCCTCCAGGTATTCAGGAACGTGGAATAGTCACACGAAAGTTGTTGAGCATGTGGATGTGAGAAAAACTCTCCTCCCACGAGCCCCAACGATGAGCCGAAATCACTAGGACTCACCATGAAGAAACTGTTAACTGTATAATCCAGACAGCCTATCGGCACTTCTTTGTTTCGACTAAGAGCCATTATAAAATTAATTATTCGTGCCCTCTTGGCTGATGGATGGACGCGAGTGAACTGATGATAAAATTCTTGATCTTTTCCTCTTTTCATTGATCTGATAAAATACTTGATTCGAGAGTAAATGTGCAACGATAACAATCGTTCCTTGCAGATTAATTTATCGGTGCACAATTGAGTGCAAAGCCTTTCTTCCGCTCTGTGAATCGTTTTCTTATCAGATTCCAAATGAAATGATTCAACGTCTATTTTATCGACCTACAATTAGCCAATCAGCTGATGAAGCTTGTTCTGCATTTTTCGTTGTCACTTTTTTCCGCGGCAATGACAGATAAAAGGAAAACGTCTCGAGTCACGTCCCTCGCTGATTTCCTTCCTTCAAGTAGTCTACGACAACATATTTGTCGGGACAAACTAAGGACCAGGCGATGGACGTCAAAAAACCTAAGAAAAAATCAATAAATCGAGTATCAACAGTTTTTATTTGATTCATTTTACGCGCGATATAAATACTGTTACAAATACATCGTAGGAATGGTGTACGATCGATGCATACATACATATTTATGTAAACTCATATGTATATGTATCTCCATATCGAAAAACCTCGTTTGCGACTTGTTCGCTACAATATTCCTTGCAATAACTCTCTATTTTCTACGCTGGCTAGTTTCGTTTTTCCCCAACATCGCATCTTAATACTATCATCGATTTTTCGATCATTCATTTTCGTCCGTTTTTATTATAATTACGTTTGATTAGACAGAGATAAATAAAGGGTTAGGAAAAGTTTAGCCTCGAACTTTGAGTCGGCAGAGTGCCGATGTTGTCCTTTACGTTGATTATTCCAATTCTCATGTGATAAATACGATAATAATAATAATAACTAACAGAAAAGTATGAAAACAATGATACAAGATGAGCTTATTTTACGAATATACTGGGTACTGGTGAGGGTGGGATACTTTGTTACTGGCAAGCTGCGTACTCTAAAAGTTACGATGGTTAAAGTACTTTTTTCTCTCTCTTTTTTTTTTCATTTATTTCTTAATCGATTGTGTAATAGTTGATCATTTCTTTTTTTTCTCTGTGACTTTGCCACTTTTTTCTGTTTGTACGAAATAAAAATGCTACTTTCGTGCTACGTCACACTCTTTTGTCTCATTGGTTTCTTTTGCATACCTTACGATAGTAACACCACTGGAGATTTATCCAATTTTTGAATACTCAGTATGCTTCTTTTTTTGACTCGTACGCGTACATGTTGTTTCAAAAATGAGACTAATGGACAAATTTCAATGCTGTCGATACTTGAAGAAAGAAAATTCGAGAGGAAAACAAACAGAAATCTGCTTTACTTTAGCAATTCGATTCTTGCCACTTGCGTTAATCACTTGATAAAGAGACAGAAGGCAGTACATTTTTTCAGGTTATCAATATCCAGAAATAAATAATAAATATCGTTTTTATTTGCTATTCCTTACGAAACTCCACATTGTTTTCGAATTACATTAAAAAATGTCCTTATATAATTTTAGCCGTATTCGCTACTATTTACAAAAGAAAACTATCGTTGCTAGTCCCATGTTTACATTTTACTGCTGCGTGGATCGGAATTTATATAATTGATCTGCTAACGATACAATTAATAAAAATAGAAAATAATATGAACAATTGAAGAAAAAAAAAAAATAATATCATAATGGAGTTGACGATCTATCGATCAACTTAATTATACAGCATCTTTAGTGCCTAATTACTAGATTATTAACCATTGTTTACCTGTAAAGTACACGTGCATACAAATACATACAATATGAGACTCACCGCCGAATGAATAATAGACGCAATAATTCTCAAAAGGATCTTGTTGAAAAAACGCTTTGGAACTTTGACATTTGGACGATCCCGAAAGATGTTTGATTTTTTTTTCGACCTATTTCTTAATTTTGACGTTGTGGCTGGGAGTTTTCGAGAATTGTAAACAACAGTGGAGAGAAAACCAATCATTCTTTCAGCGGTGTAGTCGCACTATCACATTATCATTCACCTTTTCGCACTAAGGAACTAAGGGATAGTATTTTTTGTTCGAGTGTAGGTGTTCAATTTTTTTCTTCATCCGTAAAAAAAAAGTATTGGTCAATGAATTTCATCAGTCTCACATTTGTGCACGCGAGCAAACACAATTTTCGCCACGACAAAAAGTCCAAATTTGAAATTCCGATTTTCATTTCGGCTTTACGCTTTTATATTTTTAATGTTTTTATTTTTTTTCGTTTATCAATAGACTTTGATTTCATTTTTGAATGAAATCGAAAATTGAGCTTTTTGTTTTTTTTCTTCTTCTTTACAGCCGAATCACGAGAGTTTTTCAAAATTCTTTTGGAGAAATAAATTTCGAGAATAATCTTCGGATGTCTCTCTGCTCGTGGGTCTCGAAAACCTTGTAAAAATTTGAGTTTTTGGGAATTGACCGAGCTGTCTCGATGTTTCGAAACATTTTTATATCGCATTCTCGTCGCCGATCATTTTTTCAATTTTTTATCTCGAGATAACCGTCGGTCACAAAAGAGAAAATCTTTTGTTTTGTTTTTTTGCTTGCCGAGTTGAACACACGAAGGAAGGCATTTTCACGAAGGCAATGTTATAAGTTAATTACTCTTCTGCTCGCTTGTATTGTCACGATTTTAAAAAATGTGTGTGTGTTTTGTTTCGTCGTATTTATGCCCGCTCGATAAATTTACGTACACACATGGATGCATTCATAAAAAATCATCCAAAAAGAGTGTCATTGGCACTCCAAGAAAAAGTTTCATCTATAAAAGCTCTTCGTAGTGGACGATCGATTCGAATATTCGTTTCGAGACGATTCACGAAGTTGTATACACCAACGTATTTTTTATATTTTTCCACAAGTTTCTTAAAAAAAAAATTGAATCCCTCAGGAACAAGGGAATGCTTCCCTTAAAAATCAAAATGAATAGTGTCGTGCTGCGAGTCAACTGAACGAAGTAAAAAAAAAATTTCAATATTTAAATTCGAATGACAGATCGAGTAAAGCGAATTTCCTTATTCGAATTGTTGTTTAATATTTACGTTCGTATTGTCGTCAAAGGGATTAAGGGGCGAAGCAGCACTGAACGAGAGAAAAAAATTCCCATCGTCAATGAAAACAAGTGAAAATGTATTTATCTTTATCGTAACCCTCGAAATTGGCAAACATTATGTTCCCTCAAATCCCTAGTTCCTATAAATAGATGAAAAAATTACCCTCGTATCTACAACACTCATGGGGAGAAAAAAAAATTGTCTATCGCGTATACAGACATTCGTACATCGAGGAGTAAGCCTCGCGCGCAAAAAATCATTCTTTGGATTGAATGTTACAGTCTCGTATCTTGTGTCATTTGAGGGATGAAGAAAAAAAAATTTGATGTAAGTTGAATCTGGTGCGATGAAATAAACAAGGCCCAAGATTAATGGGTCTCAGAGGAATAATAGGGCCTTGCGAACGTCATGGGCATAATTGAGAGGCCCGAGAGCTGGTTTGCGGAAAGATTTGGGCCTCAGATTTAACTCAGATCGATAAGGCCCATTTTCCATCATAATTTTTTCTTTTTCTTTTTTAATGAGAGTCTCGTTTCTGGCTCGCCATATTTCGCGGCAAATTTTTGATAACGAAAACTCGCGTTACACGCACGTCACAGTACGAGCGGAAAAAGAACGGGAAAAAAAGTTAAGAGTCTGAATATAGAGGCGTTTTGTGTGTAACTGCATAAACTAGGAAGAGGGGGGAACGTTTTAGCAGATGGTTTCGAGGGGTGCAGTCTTGGTGCTCGGATTTTGCGTCACGCTGTCTCCCATGCTCGGCATTCCATGACTCGTGGTGCTGAGGCCATTACCCTGTCTTCCGGCGTTGGCACGAGGATTTCTGTTGAAAAGCCTCTTAAGACCGGCACGTACCTGCGGCTGCCAACCAACCACGATGAAAATGAAGAGACCCTGAAGGGCGTTGAGAAGATCGGTAAAATACCAAATGTAATGCGGACCGCCGACCAGCCAAGATACCACGTCCGCTATCCATGTCACACCCATCACAATCACGAGCTTCATACAAACTCGACCAAGGGCAGCACTGCAACATTCAATAATTATTTATTCCTTACGTGAATCTCGCACCTTCATTTTTTTCCGTTAATTTTATCGTTCGTATTCTTAATCCGACAAATTTTCATATTTAATAATTATATTCGAATATTTCTCTGTAATCGAACGAAATAGTGAAAAAATAGAAAACATGAATCGGAAAATAAATTGCAATCAGGATAACGAGCAGATTTAACGAGGATAAAGTGAAATAAAAGAAAAAAAAAAAACAAGTAGAAATATAGAGAGCCATGAACTATCAATTGGCATTACGTCGTTTCCAGTAATTAGACCATCGAGACCCGAGAAGTATAAATGAAAGATTGAGGGAAAAGTGGAGAGAGCAAGAAGAGAAATTTGATCGTTCATCGTCGTATTAATCTTGTTCATAGCCGATGTAACCATTTCGATTATTGTCGCTTGACTTTTCTTCTCTAATTTTCTCTCCTCTTTATACACGTTTTCTTCTTTCAAAGGCTACCCAGGGAGGTTCAAAATGTATAAACTCTTCAACACTGAAAATGAAAGTCGCTCGTGCTCGTCTTGAGAATTTACTCTCTCCGTTTTTCTTCTTTTTTTCTCTCCTCTCTCTCTCTCTCTCTCTCACTCTCCTTCGCTCTTTCTCTCTCCCTCGCTCTCTTCGTGTATATAATTCTTGGGAGCACAAGCGAGTTCTATTTCCGTTGCATTGCTAATTATTATGAACGACCAGCTTCGTATATAGAAACTTAGTGCTCTTGGTATATGAGAGATGCAAAAGCGAGGCCTTTCGGGTTTCCAAGGCGTAACGAGACTCAGTTTTCTCGCCCTCGCGTGTCTTCAAGTCCGAGCTGCAAAATTGCTCCTTTGCTGCACAAGAATAACCAAGTTAATTTTTCCTCTAACCTCCAACCACCAGCTCCTCATTTCAATTATGCTAATCATCATTACGATGAGGTTTCATATCGGCAAACATAACAATATGATGAATTGCCGCATTTATACTAAGTGGTCATCAAGAAATTGAGGCATTTTTATTTGCCGAAATGATGGAAAAGGACCCAAGGATCGGGAACCAAAATCAAAATACAGAAGAAGACGTTTCTACTCCGCATAAATAAAAGAATTCATTGAAAAATGTATGTGACGAGAAAACATAAAAAGGAAGAAGCGATTCAAAACTTGCAAAAAATGTTGATTAATGTTGTTTGAAGAAATCATTACTTCCGCTTGCATCGAAAGGATTGTCGATGTAAAAAGCTTTGAATCTCATTTACGAGTGAAAATAACATAAGCCAGAATGAAACAAACACGTAGCGAGATGAAAAAAGCCCAAAAGTCGAAAGAAAAAATGTGCGGGAGTATGGGAATTCGACGTTTCGTGAAAAATGCTACGAGAGCGTGTTACGGCACATGGAAGGATTCTACGGCATGAAATGTGAAAAAGGAAAGGAGGTATAAGGGGCGGAGTACACGCGTGGCTGCCGCGGGAGAGCGACGAGACGGTTTCGCGAGACGTGAGAGAGAAAAGGAAAAAAAAAGGCGGAAAAAAGTGATAAAAAGAAGAAATAGAGAGAGAGAGCAAAGAGGCGAAACACAGATTTCCACTCGGCGGTGCGCGAAATCGAAGCGGCAGAAAACGAGTTGGCGTGTGTATAGGCGAATTCGTGGACCAAAAAGGAGAAAAGAATGGCAAGGAGGATGGGAATGAAGAAGAAAAAAAAGGAAGGAGTTGAAAAGACGAGCCAAAACCGTGGCGAAGTAAGAAGTGAAAGACGACAGAAGAAAAAAAGAAAGAATGAGCATATCTATATTTACATACATTTTTATATACATATAGATGCATATAAGATTTGATAGACGCAAAAAAAAGTCAAGGGTGAAAATGTTCTCATCATGTTTCCGGTATATTCGCATATGCTTCGTAAGATTAGCCATAATCGTGACATCAGAAGCGTTACATATTTACAGAACCAACAACCAGAATATACTAGTGAAAGAGAGTGAGTGTGCGTATACGAGAAAAAGAGCAAGAGACGCCTTCAAATTTATGAAATCGTGGAAATCGCACGTGTGTCTGCGATTCCCGAAAATCCTAAGGCTTCTCAGCATCGTGCCGAACGAGTGAAAATTATAAAACTTCGCAAACAATAATTTCAAGTGAAAAGAACAAATTTAAAAATGAATCAACGCATTGTGTCCGGTAAATATTTTTGGCTACCAATTATTAGAATGAATCTGATGATTTCTGTAATTGTTCACTGTTTCGCTATCTGTTTAATAATGTTGAAGAATAAAAATTGAAACGTAACTGCGTTCGATATCCTGTGTGATTTTGTTCGAATAAATAAACGAGCATTAAAAAAATGCAAAAAATTATACACGTTCTTGAAAGATGATTGACATAGATGCATGTATAATCTGATACTTATTCAGGATGGATAGTGATTCGAGTATTTATTATTATGAGTTATACTTAAAAAAAGTCTTCCGAGTATTATTGTTTTTGTAAAAAATGTATGAAGTTTATTTTCCTTCGATTCCGTTAATGCATGATTTTTATACATGCGTGACGTCTCTGAGTTTATTTATTTTGTTGTGGGTACAAATGGCTTTGATATTATTGTCGAGTGAAATTCCTGTAACCCCATACAATTTTCAGCTATTTAGAAGGAAGTAAAAGGAAGCGATGCGCGTGTTTTTCGGCCGATGTTTCCTAAGGTTCAATCCCAATGCAATCCTCGTGTCAATAAAGTTCGGATAATGGTAATCGTTAATATCAATCCTCAATGAGAATAAAACCCGATCAATGTACATGTCGTTGCTCTCATTGCTTTTCTTTTTAACGCGAAGATATTGCACCGAATGCGGCGGAGACGACGGAGGCCCCGGAAGGAGAGAATCGGAACTTGAAGCCAAATGGAAAATAACGACGCTACGGAAATCACAAATATTCATCGTCGTCGACGACTGAGACCATCGAGTCTCTGTATTTTGCTTCAGGGAAAGACAAGTTTAAGGCACTGCTCAATGTAAGAAAAAATCACCGAAATATTTCATTGATACACGATTGAATCGACTAAATTGTCAGCAAGACTTTATTGCCATCGTAAAGTTGTGCATTCGGTACACGAGTGAAACATGACTTTCGATCAATTTCGTCGTGTTGCCGTGAAAATACATATTTTTAGAATAACGTCGTCTTTTTCTGTTTTCCGGCCAATAAATAATAGCATTTTGGAAAATAGAAGTTCATTGAGCTTGAGCAGCGAACTGCATATATTTTTCGGTTTGACTATCACGAGCTCGCAGCAGCAACGGAGATACTGCAGAGCTCAACGGAGGGACGAGAGGTACAGAGAAAGAGAGTGAGAGAGAAGGATAAAGGAGGTCGTCAGCAGGCCTGCTTGACGACGATACAGACGTTAAGCCTCGCGTATATATTATGCCAAAGTCGTTCTTGCCCCACGTTCTCCTACGCTACATGGCAAGAATTTCAAGGTCACATTTATGTGCAATAAATTTTGAAAAACGGGTTGAAAAAGTGGGCCGGAAAAGTGGGCTGAAAAAAAATTTTCCGCGAGTCCGTGGAAAAATAAAAAAAGATCCGATCGTAAATTAAATTGTATTAGCGTTACAAGGAATACGGGAAAAAAGACTAGACGAGGGAAAAAAATAAAAATTTATGTATTATTTTTATCGTCGACGCGACACCGATTTATTTTACTTTTATTTTTGGCGATCCTTCGAAACTCACGCCGTACCATTTAAAACTATTTATATGATTATTTCTCCGTATCTCTTTTTTATCGTATTTTTGGCGATCAACACGAATCGATTTTTGTTTTTTCATCTAGAGAGCTGATACGTAACATTTTTTATAGTGCCCAGAGAATTTTCGAAATAATATAGTTATATTTAGATCGTCGACGTCTTTCGAAGAATTAATCGATCGGGAAAAATCAGTATCGTTTCACTATCGTTGGTCGAATAGTGGGTCGGTGAATAAAAAAAAATTTCATCAATAATGCATAAAACAAAATCTACTGAAGTAAAAAAAAAAAAAAAATTAATTATTACAAATATTTGAAGTCCTCACCGTTCGGTCGTGCTTTTCACGAATTCGCCTTTCCACAATCCACAGGTCAGTTCGCGAGCTGTAGCGATGAAGAAAATAACGTTGACGAGCAACAAAACGCCAATAGGTCCGAAGAAATATGCCAGAATTTCGGTGTCGCCTGTAACAGATGAAAAAAATCGAAATGAATAGCGTGTCATTTCGGTAATCAATTAACAATCGATGAGAAACTCACACGTCGATCTAATGACGAGAAATCGAGATGGAAACGTTTTCAATGCGAAAACGTGTTTGAATTTTTTACTTAGCTTCAAAGTGTGCCAATTACTGATCGAGAATTGCGGAAGGACAAGCACGTCAAGTTGAGACATTAAAAGCCAGAGATTTTCTAAAATTAATCCGTTCGAATAGCTCTCGTGAAACGAGAGTCTCGCAGTGTCTCGTGTTTTAGGCCAGGTTCAATAATAAACCTAGGATCGGTGAATGGCGCGCCAGAACAGTTTATTTGGACGACGGTTTAGCGCTACCGAATCTTCTGTATGGGTCGTTCTAGTTTCCTTCAATTAATGACAAAATTAATTTCGACGTATATTTTGTTTTCCGTCTCGCACATTAATATGGCAGATCCGCAGAATTTGGATTGCCAATGAAAATCAAGCAAAATTTTAAAAAGAAATATTTGAAAAATGGTTAAATTTAATTCAGAAATCAGTGTTAACCTTTTTTTGTTAATGGAGATACATTTTTCTCGTACTCGACGAATAAACGAGACTGCATTCTGCCAAAGATTCGGCGAATGGATCGATAAAAAAAATAATCCCTCGTGTAATCAATGATTCGAGGCAAACTCTCGGAGTTTAGCTTTGCACATTCACCGGAAGTGAGGATTTCATAGCTCGGCAAACAAATAATCACGATATTTTTCACTCTCAGTCGGATACCCGGAAATTTATTCCGAATGAATTTTGTGCTCGTGAGCGATAACAAGAAAAAAGGAATAAATCTAATTAGAATAAATCTTTACTGCGAAACTGTGTTTCTCCTCTTTTCACGAGAAAACTATTGAACCGATTGTGATGAATCTTTCGCAGAAATTAAGCTCATCAACTAAATCAGGAATTTATTTATATAATCGAGAGAGGAATTGAATTTTCGTTGATATAACATTAAGGAAATTCTTATTAAAATATTTGATTTTTCCTCGTGCAATCACTTGCATGTAATTAATGGAAGAGCTCGATGGAATCCTGGTATTGGAATTCTGCAAATCGGTGTATATAATTCGCCCAACATGCTCTCATCCTCCGGAATTCTTCGGTCGTTAAATGGTCCAAGTTTGAGTATACTTAACAACGAAGAATATATTGTGAACATAACGTAAATGAGCTTTTGTATGCTCGAGAGGGAAAAAGAGATCGTATCCTTTCGAAAATCGTTGCTCTCGTCTTAAGAACATCTTATTGATGCTTATCTGCCTCCTTTCATCCTTTCATTCCCTTATCTCTTTCTCTAGGTTGGCCCCCTCTCCGGAGAGGCTGTTCTCGTAAACTTAAGCATATTGCCTGCTCTCGTGGCATAACTATCGGTTCGTTGATGATGGCGAATTTCTCTCTCGTCGTTTCCGGAAGGAAGAGTAGCACAGGACACCCTCTCGAGACCCCAACAAGTTACAGTAAACTTCACGTTGATCACGTCGGTTTTGGCCACTTATCCCGGCCACGCTTCTCAGTTCGCTTCCATAGTTTCTGCTGTTGTTCCCGTACTCGCGCGAGCGAAGCGAATTGTGTGTGCCTCTTGCTGCGCGACGTCTTCAGCAAATTTTCCCTACGAGTCTTTCCGGACCAAATCGACTAATTCCATCACATTTTTTCAACTCTCGTTCGTTCCTTCGTATTCGTACAATTTTTATTGGTCCTGGGTAGGGCATTTTTTTTTTAGCGTCCTCAATTTTTCATTAAATAATATTTTCAGGCTCAATTTATTTCCGAAATAAAAAAAACATGCGTCCCATGTTTTTCGATCGTGTTCGTTTTCGGTTTATAATAAGACGGGGATCTCAAAATAGCAGACTCTTCTAAAAAATAGTTAATCCGGTAGCAGATATTCGAGCCATTCGTCTATTTGATTTCTCAAGAATAAAAAATTTGGCAGCGACATCGACTATAAAAATAGAAACGACCAAAACAAAACGATCGATATTCAGCGATGAATGAATAAATTAATCGATAAATAAAAATAAAAGCACATAAATAATGGCATAAAGTTAATGAGAAATTACGCATGGACGCGTGTACCGTTCTCACAAGTGGATTATGTTCCACGTGTATGCTCTTGCAGCCTCCGGTACAAGGACGACTCCACAAGACTGAATTCCTCTCGAAGTTTGCCTTCAAGTTCTGCGTCAATACACAGTGAGAGATACAGAAGGTCCTCAATGGAGGCTGCGTTGTTAAGCAACATTGCACAGACTATCTAAATTGTTCGTAGCACCAATAGAATTTTCAATGGCTCCAAAATAAACAAAAAAAATGCTAGATTATCCTATACGAGTAGAAAAAAAAGGAAACATTTTATAAAAAGTTTTTAAACGAGTGTTTGACAAATTCGGTTTGAGAATCAAGTTCTCGATGGAAACTTGTTATTTCTGGTGAATGTCGAAAGTTTGTGTCTCGTTTCTTCGCCCGTGATCATTATTCGCTGTTTTATTACTCCCGCAGAACACAAGGACTAATACGAGAAGGTAGAAGGAAAAAAAGTTGGAGCGTGCTAGAGACAAAAAGCCATCAGCTAAAATCAGGGAGAGAGCGAGAGAGAGAAAGATATATAGTTCGCTTAGGTTTTTGGCTCGTGGCCAACAATAGCTGTTTCGAGAGTCGAGGGGCTTATATCTCACTCCATGGCAACCCATAACAAACATAAGTGAATTATGTTCGTTGCTTCGAACGTTGTGAGAATGCGGGAGGTTAGTATTGGTAAGGCTACCAGCGCAGACTACTATTCGGTCAGGATACTAGGACAAGCCACAGAATCCATATACCAACGGTCCGAATCGTTCGGTACAGAATGGACCGGAATATATGTTAGTTGGAAGTGTCGTCACCGCGTTTTGGCCCCTGCAAGAACTTGTTACGTATATGGGCTCGTGTTTTATGGGATACTCGCAGCCAAGCTCGATTAAATGCTAAATCAGGCTGAAAATCTGAGCGCCATTCGATCTCCATCGATTTTCATTGCCCGAGCACTCCAGACAACCGGATCATTGTTCCGTGTGTCTTTAGAAACTAAATTAGAACTAATTACAATCATCCAGGTGATCCAAAATAGATCGAGTCTGCGTGGATTCGTTTGAAATCGCCGTCGCGATTGGTTCGAATTTGAAAAGATGTTGATATACAGCGATTCTAAAATCAGGTATGAATTTTTCCTGAAGTCATTGAGACTACGAAGACTGAGGAAAAATTTGAATCTTGCAGCTCAACTTATGGCTCTGTCTGCCTGATCAAATCAGGCCCCAAAAATGATATGAATGTCATGAATGAATTGCTGTTTCTGTAATTAGAGACGACGGAGCAGGCCGTGCTCTATACGTAATTGCAAGATGGATAAAGGGCTAAGGCGCTCCAATTAGGATCCGGCCAGTGAAGGTCCAGGTGAGCAAGGGCTAGGAAGGGTTTGTATAGTATCGTTGGAGGGGTCTCGTATCACTTGGCAAGCAGTTTGCACATGACAGGTGACATGTCGGTTAGGTTTGGATGAATTTAAGGGAAGGGAGAAAGCCGCTGCTGCGAAGGATAGGCGAGAGTAACGAGCCCGCTGCTAAATCGAGAAGCTATAGAATATTTCGTGTTAATGGTCAGGTCCGATGGGTTTTGCGAACGTCATATTCGTTTGTTAGGAAAAGGGAGTTTCCGATGAAATCCCAGGGATGCTGGAACAGCAGAAAAAAAAGGATGAAGAGTGAAGGACAATGACAATGGTGTCGCCCCGGCCTCAGAGACGAGTATATATGCATGAGGTGGATTGGTATCAATTAACAGATTGGTGGCGTTTTACAAGTTCCGGAGTATTTACAATGACGACACGCAGTTGTTTTTGTTTATTTGATTTTTTTCTCTGTCCAGGAAAGCTACAGACAGGTTGAAATCCGTGTGGCTCGATACAGAGACGAGGGCTGCAGTGGCTTTCGGGATGTAATCCATGCCCGGATGTCCCAAAAAGTGGGATAGGATGTTTTGGGGCAGTTTTTTTTTCTGCTTCACGCGATCAGGAAAGGGAGCAAATTCGGGAGATATTCATGGATGAGTAATGGAGCGTAGAGGCGACCGTTTCACTCGGCTTTTTGTTTATCGACACGTTCAATGCAAATTGATTCTACGTCGCCACTGCGAGCTTGGAGGCGGAAAAAAACCTCCCTTTTGGACATTATTCGGGCCGATTATTTAACGCGACTGGAGAGCGTTTCATTAACGGTTAGGATTGATTTACACGTAGAGCCAGAGCAAGAGAGAAACAAGAGGAAACAAATATACACGAGTTATACGATCGAATAAACGTGCCGGGTGGATGGAGATTCGAGAGACGGGATGAAAGTTACATACGGCAAATCCTGTCACCCTTTCACCTCGACACGTGTCCACCATTTCCTCACACTCTTTTGAAACGCGAGCTACAATAACAAAGGTATTTGGCAAACCAGAGAAAAATAAATCATTAAGGGAGTCAAGCGTTAATGGCGGGGGAAGAAACTTTTTATTTCATCAAGTCGGCATTACGTTCGTTCGAGTTATTGTTCGTGAAAAAAAAAAACAAAAACAAAACAAAAAATGGAGAGCCGATTAAACGCTTTACTCTTTCTACTCCATGCTGAGTTTAATAATCCGAGCAATTAACCCCATCATTTTCAAATCGCACATCTTCTCCGCAAACATGCCCGTAATGAAAATTCATGCAGACGTGCTCTCGGCTTTGGCTCTCATGTGAAAAGGAAATGAAAGAAAAAAGCTGCAGTATTTTGCTGATGGAAACGCGTCGAGAGGGCAAATTTTCATAACTCTCGAATTCATTCGCTAAACTGTTTCGCGTAAAGCATATTAAAAAGGCTGGGGAGAGAGGGAGGCAAGAAAAAACATGGTCTAGACATTATTACGGAAGTGAAAGGGTGTAGGAACGAAAAGGAGCAAGAGAAGTTAGAAAATAAAAGATATGAGGAAGGTAGTACGGAGAGGTACCAAGATGAATTCTCACCCCCACAATGCCTTCTAACCATGAGCTGACTTGGGAGTAGTTTTGTAGTAGGCACCACGAGGTCTCGACGTAGTTATAGAACACTTGCTTCATGGCCACAGTGTCGGTACACACGGAGGGTAAATTTCGCACGGTTTAAGGGTGGAGGCTTCATGGAGAAGGGGTTGGTTATGCTCGCCGCAGATCCGCTCGCTTCCCTAGCATTCTCTCTCTCTCTCTGGCCGTTCGCTTTCCCTTCCATTCGCACGGTTTAGTTATAGACTGGCTCGGACTGGCGCCACTACGGTTTATCTGTCTGTGCCATTGCACGCCAGGCTTGTGTACCGAAACGGCCTTCCACCTCTTTCCAATCCCCTCGGCCTACTTTGTCATGGGGCTTTTACCCTGAGCCGAAATGAGGGATGATACGAGAACGAGAGGGCGAAAAAACTCGAAAATACGTTCCATCCCCGCATATGATTTTTGTTCCTGAGCCATTTCATTCGATGACTTTTACAAAATTCAGAACATACACCAATATCAAATGATAGAATTGAATTTATCATTGCGGCAAAGCTCACAGCATCTCGCATTTTTCTCGATTCATCTTTGCCATGGACCAAAAGGTGCAATTTTTATGTTTTCATCCCGCAGGCGGAGTCGTTTCCGAGTCGAGCGTACTCTTTTTCTTTCTGAGCGACTCTCAATACCCCATTCGTTCAAGAAATCACAGTTTTTATGCACCCTTCGTCAGTCTGTTTCCATCCTCATGGGGATATGTGCTCGACGCTGCTGCTGTTGTTGTTGTTGTTGTTTTTTACCCTCGTCTCTTCAACGGCAATATTATCACGAGACATGCCGAGAAAAACGAGGAAAAGAGGAACAAGGAAGAGAATAAAAAAGCGTGTAATTTGCGCAGATGATCCACGAGGGTGCTGAATACACGGGGAGTCTTTGGTGCAACTCCCTACCCCCGTTCTCCTTTATCCTCGTTACGCAAACGCCCGCCACTATTATGTTTCCAGGCTTCTTCCCTCTGGGACACAATTATCCTGATTTGGATATTTCCCGAGATCCCGCTCTTAATCGCCAGGGAGGGCAAAAATGACAAAACCTGATGAGAAACGACAATTTTTCGGCCGAGTTGAACCTCCACAGTGAGACATCGAAAAAATGCATAAGAAAAAATTTAATTTCGTTGAAACTCCACCTTTTTATTTATTTTTTCCACATCACTTGGAAGATCTCAATAATATTAATTTCTCTACAAACAAATTTTTTTTTCTCCGCTTATGACCAAGCCATTCGAGATATTGTATAGATTTTGGTGGAGAATATTGGCAAAGCTAGTTATATAGGGAGTTTTAGAGGAGGGATTACGCAACGGATGATGAGGCCCTTGCTGGATTACGTGGCCGGTCATTAAACAGCACGTTTACGATTAGCCACACGAACAGGGTGTCTCCAGAATCATGAACAAGAAGTCCAGAACCATAAGAATTCGTTAATTTCAGTATAGAAAAGTTTTCTTTCGTTTTTATCTTCAATCTCAATCATCGAAAGAATATAAATTAATTACTGTAAGTCAAACGATCTCAAGGACAATGAACACATGCTTGTGTGTCGCGCAGGAGATCATAGCCAACCAATTAATAAATATCTCACTACAATTATTGAGAAAATAAAATGCAATTGTCAATTTATTTTCAATAATCTGATGATTGCATAAAATCGTTCGGGTCTCGGAGATGATTTTCGAGACACCCAGCATACATCGATGCATCCACGTATTATAATTCCTTAACGTTCCTCTACAAACTACCTATGGTCGAATTCATGGCAACCCTCTCCCCTACTAAACGTACATGAATAATGATAATAATAGCACGTGGTAGACTCTATCCCTCATTCTTATTGTGCATAAGCGTACGATAGGACAGATTAAGGGCCCTGGCAATCTCACGTAAGCCTCGAAGCTAAGAGATCTCCACGAAACAATTCAAGTCGAACGCTGCGATACGAATAAACAGGTGAGACATGAAGAGACATTCAATTTGACGTGATTTTGACGTGATTGAAAATTTAACTGCAAATTTTATGATTTTTTAGCATTGAACATATAATTATGATGAAAAGTTTGATCGATGGGTTTCATTCGGCTATCAAATTCTCGAGCAATTATGTCGGTTCATTTGATCCCGGTTGAGGGCCGGCAGAGAAATATTGCACAGAGAATTTAGAGCGCCACGTGGCCAGTGGGTATTTATTAAATCTTCAGATTACGAACCCTCCTGGCTCGGGCGAACGAGAAACTCATTACAACGTTTTTTCGGTTCATTTTCTGATGGAGGTTTTCCGTTGGATTATTAAGACTTAAAAACCTTGCTGATTATGTTTGTGAAACGATGAACAAAGGAGCTGGTCATCGCGGGTCAAGAACACGAAAACGATTCAATCGATTGTGAGTAAACGTAAAAAGCAAATTTTTCGTTGAATCATCATCAAATAATGGCAGGAATAAATAAATACGAACCGTAGAACCAGCATTGTTTTTCGCCAAAGCGAGGCTTGAGGAAAGTGTAATGTGGCTGTGGTGGTAGATGATCGAGGAGAGCTGCAAGGCCAGCAACCAGGAGTGGTCCACCCCATGCGTAACAAGCGTAAACTCTCAGTCTCAATGTCTCCTGGCCCTTTTCCAAGCTCGCCGGTCTCAGATCACTGAAATCCATAAACAAACAAAAATCGCATGATAAGACATTGCTGCAGAAGGAAGTCCCAAACGACGAGATCATAAAACCAGTACTTAAAGTCGAATAAAAAGTTTTACGATCGAAGATATCATTGTGCGAATTGATAATATTCCGTACAACTGCTGTTTCATTCCGTAGTCGTCAAAAGCCCCTCTATATAGAGATCATCGTTTGTACCACGATTACCATGAAACATTCATTTCTCCACCAGATCATTCTCATGTCGCGATAAATTTTTACTCATTTTTGCAGCTCAATAAATTGATTTACCGAGTGCGAGATTATTAACGATAAGAATATGCGTTTACGAACCGTTTAAAATTATTTTCATTTTATTTCTTGTATTTGTATCATTCAGCAACACTGCGGATGATTGAATCATAAAAAAAAAACAATAACGTGGTGGACTATTTGCTATCTACTCGATATTCGTTGTCGACCATTTCGTCGGGAGAACGTTCCAAGCGACATAATGAAAATTTTTCAAAATAGACCGATAAAGTTATCAAAAATAGTAAAATTTGAATATCTCTCAATTGATATCGCTCTGAGTTTATATAAGATGCGTTGTGATATAAAAGCAACAGTAAATTTATCGACTTTTTGGTCTCAACTTTGGATATACAGGGACGATGAAAATTTAATGCTCTTGATTAGAGCGAGGCTGGTTTATTTTACCTTAATCGTATATGATTCGTCTGAATATCAATTATTTTTCGGACGACATCTTCGTGACGATACAAGTTTGGTAACAATTCGGCAGGAGGGATAGACGGGATATGACGGAACGGTTCGTATTATCGAATAACTTGATGGTCAATGGTCGAACGAGTGACGCGGCATGTTGGAGAGTCGGAACTCTTGAATTTATCGAATTTAGTCCGTTGTTCGGATGCATAATGGTTGAGTACTGACGTACAGAGAGACGTACACGAGAGGAAATCGTCGTTGAGTGATTAATCGGATGGAGCGATGATTAGAAATTCTAATTAGAGAATGATAGGAGAGCGCGTGGAGTAGCACCGGAGTGACCGCGGATACCAGCACGTTCCACAACCGTGTCTCAGCCCTTGTTATATTATCGAAGAACTGTCAACGCGAACGATCACGTACGTTATACGAGCCCACGTCTCTCTGTCTAATGCACACGGGCCGTGCTCTAAATTTACAATTATTCAGGCTCGTGTATTTTTATTTATATTAATTTTTTTTTTGCCATCAATTTTTCATCGATTCTATTTCACCGTAAAAATCAACCAAAACACTCATTGACAAACAGTTTAAAAAAAAAAACGTTTCTTTATTTTTTAAATAAAAAAGTCATAATATTTTTCATGAAAGTTTAACTGAAACGTGCCGGAAGTAAAAATCATAATAAATGTATAAACATCGCGTATGTGGCGCAGCGATGGAAATATAAAAAATCAAGTGCCATGCCTCGTGAAATGAGTCGTTGAATCTCAATTCGGACAATGCTGCATGTCGTTTGGCAGTTTCTATATAAGCGTGGACCAACCATCAACGCAGAATCATGAGTTTATACTGCCCAAGTTTATGTATTCCTGCCGCGTGTATATAAACCACGAAAGTGAAGAGGAAGGAAGGGGAGAGTGGCCACCGATCGAGCAAATTTAATGACTTTGAAATTTCATTAATATCACCTCCCCCTGACAGCCTCTCGCAAGCCCCATAAACTTGATTGTGTCTCTGCCGATCGTTTCGACGGTTGCAAGTGTGAATTGTTCAAGGGTAAATCGCCATAAGCGAATATGCTTATGCGAACAATGGTCGGCATAAATTTTTACTTTTCCCCGCACCACCGATCGTTTCGTTAATGACGATTCGGCCCTCGGGAATAATTACAATCAAAATTCATTCAAAAGTCTGATATTTATCGAAGACAGAGGCGAGGTTTTTTTTTTTTTTTTTTCACCAATGCAAAATTGTAACGTGAATTAATTGGCTTCTGAATGAAATAATTCACTAACGAGCTCGTGCTTATTTCGTGCATGATAAGAAACTGGAAAATGCAATTTAAATTGATCGCGAACGATAAAAGATTCAATGGCTTCGTGACGTAACTAATATTGACTGACAAATTGGACGAAGAAACAATGTGAATTACGAAGTTGCAATACAGGGTTGAAGTAACGATGATGTTTCGAAGCTTCGAAGCGAAGTTAGTACAGAAGGTTCGGAGAGTAATATCTTAGGGCGACTATATATGTATAGGATATTTATGTTGTACAAAGGGTATGTCGTCTTCTTCACCCTATCGAGCTTTGAATATTGAATGATGGCAATTCAAAGCATATTGAATTATTGAGAAAGCTTAGGTGCGTTACGTTATGCCATCACGTTCTGAAAATTACGGAGTACTCGTACAAATCCTAGGAACATTCTGAAGATCGTGAAAGAGAAATAACAGTTCGTCATCTACATATTTCCCTCTCTCTCTCTCTCTCTCTCTCTCTCTCTATCTCGCTTTGTCGCTTTGTCCAACACTTGCGTACTCAATTTTATGTACGAACTTCCCTTCGACTGGAATAACTCGACAGTTTCCTGTCCGTGCCTTTACACGATCGTATATACTTCAGGGCAAAATCTATACTTAAGTTACGCACAGCTATTTGTACCTCGATACATATTTTCTTGGGTGGCCTCGATAAAAACAGAGAGAAAAAAAACAATTCTCGAGTCCAGCTACTTTTATGGTTTCCATAAACGGTATATTCGGATCTGCAGTGTAGGTATTTTTGTAAAATTTTATAAAATTCATTCTGCATTATATGCTCGCTTCCTTTTTTTTCCATTGATGGAATCATTCGGAGGGAATCATGGGAACGGGCATTTTCTGTGTGTTTTTTTTTCAAAGCAAGACTCGTTGTAGAAAAATCGATGGTGCACAATAACGTGATGTGAATGAGACATTAAGCCATCGGTACGGCAAATACAAGTTTAAGTATATTTATATATATACGAGAGTAGAGAAGAAAGAAAGTAAAATAGGTGTTAGAAAAAAGGGAGGGGGGTTAGGGGTAAGCAGGATCGGTCCAACTATTATTATACTGTCGAGAAACGCAAGAGTCGTTCACGTCTGACAGCCCTCTACTTATTTCTGGTGCCAGTTGTAATTATAGTCGTTGCATTTGGAGCGTGTGCTCGTTGCTGATACCCCTACCCTCTTTTCCCTATTTTCCTACCAGAGAGCGAGCCACCCACCCGACCACCTATTTCTCTCTCCTATAATTCGACCCTGCAACTTCAAGTCCGATCGAAAAGTTTTTCCGCACGAATGCTTCTGGTTAAGTTTCCACAAATGTATTATTTCTTTTTTTTTCCATATTGTACGAGAAATTATTTACTTTTGAAGCAGGCGACGGAGAATTTGGATCGGAGTGTTTAGAAAGCGGAGCTCGAACAACTGGCTTTGGTGAAGATTCGGCGTGAGAAGAATGAAACATTTCGACTTTGATATTTGTTGATTCGAACTTCGTTTTTATACTCGCCAACTACGCCGATTGAACCACGAGAATGAAAAATATTGGAGATTGTAAAAAAAAAAGAAAGAAAGAAAAATAATTGACACGGATGAATGGTCGAGAATCGAAGGACGAAATAACTGGGAGCGATATCGAAACATGGGGCGAGAGAGAAAAATTGGAACGTATGAAGAGAAAATATAAACGTCGGTGACACGAGTTAACCGAGTGGCTGAGTTCCGATCTGTTGTTGACACATTTATCATAACCCACATCGAATGCCTCGTGGTGGAGGAATACTGCAAAATTCTCGGACAGCAGCACATTTTTTTATTCGGTCCAGCTGACGGAGAACGAGACCCGAAACGAGTCTGGAGAATTGTTGCCAAAGAGCTTACGCTCGAGCCTCGATAAGCGAAGCGAATTTTCTCGGGATGAAGAGACCACACGAATCTCTACTCGGAAATCGACGAAGAAAAAAAAAAAATATGCTGTACGAGAGAAAAGCCAGAACGCGATCGTTAATGGAGAAAAAACACGACGAGCAAACAGAGCGAGAGAGAAAGAGGAGAAGGTGAGAGCGAGACCGAGAGAGGGAAAGTCACTCAGGGGTGTGTTAAGTACATGTTGTACAATCAAGACTCCTTCGTCTTCCCATTTTTTTCCTCTCCCCTCTCTCGCGCCCTTTTTATCTCGTTTCCTTCACGGTAAATTTCAAGGACTCGTCTCTCGTTCCATCCATGTAATAACAGACTTCGAGAGTTTGTTCAATTTAGGGACAGTTATACTTAGAGCTTCGTCCCGACACGAGAGAAAAAGCAAATCTTTTTGCCTTCTACTTGTTTGGAAAAAAAAACTTGATAATACATAAAAAAATCTATTAAAAAAAAAAAAACATTAATAATTAGAATTAGCAGGATGGAAGAGCATTTCCCGAGAATATGTTCCCTCAATGGCGAAATACTAATGAGCGCTAATAAACACATGCTATTAATTGATCATTGCTATAGAGTGAGGGATTCATGAGCCTACAACTGTTTCCATCAGTGCATGATAACGTGTAATGACTTTTGATACTGTTAATTACTATGGAGACTCATTAAGAGCAATCAGAGCTCAAATAGCACTGATTTGTTGTCTTTTAATTGATCATTTTTAATCAATTCTGTTACTTATTATCATCACTAATGAAAACTTTACCCCGAAGCAATGGAGAAACATTATTGCAAAAATTTTGATACGTAATGAACATTTTTCTGCGCCCGGACAAATGATTGACATTTTATTATCCGATGGTGTTTGTGATTTAAAGGAAAAATCATGAACGTGCGGGAATATATTTCAAGAGGGCAGGGAAGCACGAAGGCTCGAGTTAAAAAAAAAACGAGAACGGTGAAAGTCGTCGTAAAGAAATAAAAGTGCTTTTTTCGAGCTTTATTCTCATTTCCTTTCGTCTATCCTCGTTGTCACTTCCCTTACGTATCTGGAGAGTCTCACCCCCTTTGTGACAGTGCTTGTTTACATTGCCAAGAATCGCACAGGGGAAACCTTGGATTTTCGTCTCCTTCCTGGTGCCCCCTCCAATTCTATCTTTCTCAAGGGTTTAGGACGAGCTCGAGTACGCGTTTCACGAGAATCGGAAGGGAGGAGACTTGTTCAGGGTCCTCGAGACTCGAGTCTACGGCCTCGCAGTTTTCTGTAGGATCGTTGCGTCACGGTTGGAGCAGTTATTGATGACTCGGAGGGGTCGGTGAAACAGAAATTCTCAATAACCCCTAATTTCTAAAGAATTTTCAATTAAACCGCCGATAATCCAGGATCTGCACATTTTTCCAAATACTAAAGAATTTTTTCATTAACAAAAAAAAAGAAAAAAAAAAAAACTTTCCATAACAAAAAGCAGGGTCGTTAAAAATTGTTTCTAAAATGACGGCACATTTTTTTCGAGCTTTTCAAAGTTTCTCCTGCAAGGAATAACGAGCCACCAAGGGTCATTACAAAATTAAATTCCCCCCTCTCACATCCAAGCAACTCCCGCATTTTTGTACGCCTTACCAGGAGGCTGAGGAGATCTCGCTTGGGAATTCGGTTAGTTCGATGGTTGGAATTTCTGGTGAAAAGTTTGGTGCCTTCTGGGGTGTAAAATGGGCGAGTTGTGGTTTATGGAAGAGGAGAAAGTACGAGGGGGTTGATGATGACCGGTTTGTACATAGAGAGCGAGAATAGTATGACGCGGAGCATGCTGTGGTTGTCTGCAAATGAAGGGCAGCAAATACTCGGTGTATTGTATTCAGCATGGCCAATATGGTGGTGGTTGGTTAACTGTACTTCCGAGAGATCCAAAGGGGGTGGGGGTTGTGCACAAGAGTGTGAATGATGGAGGAAGGGTATATGAATGAAAGAGATCAGGCGGGGGGTGGGTGGTGGTGAGATTGACGATGTAAGAGAAAACAAATAGTGAGCTAGAGGGGTTGAGATGCAAGGCCAGGGGGATGGAGAGATGGGGCTGAGGAGGTGGCAACAGAGGGATGAAAATTCAGCAGGGGCGAGAAACGCGAGAGTCAATGCCAAGTGGTTTATAGTAGTGGTTGCAGCGCAACTTTTACTCCGTGGTGGAAGGGCCAATGGGGGATGAAAGACGATATGGGGTAGGTTTTCCTCGGTTTGGGTCATCGAGAACAGTGTTTGGCGAAAATGCTCGAGCGTAAGGGGGTTTGACGAGCATGGAGCAAGTCAGACTCGAAAAGGCTTGAATGTCGGTTGCCAGGCTTTTGTTTGTTCCCGAATAATTCGGGGGTTGGATTCAAGGGCTGTACGAAGCAGCCGACGAAACCGAGAGCACTGGGATATCGAGACTTTGTTCTCAGGTTTCTTGTCCCTCGACACCTCGTCCCTTCATCACCGTTATTCCTGCTTTTGCCACACTGCTTCCATCGAAATAACTTTTTCTTATTATTTTTTGCAATGCGAAGAAAAAGAAGAAAAAAAACGATTTTTTTCCGAATCTAAACCATTTTCAACTTTCGGGTTAAACAACTTTTACAATTTCACACATTCTCATAAATATTTCCAGTTTTTTTTTCATCAACAAACTTTCCATCGTGATATTTTTAAACAATTCAAACAGTTTCTTAAAAGTCTTCACAATGGGCGGATATTCTTGAGGAGAAAAGTATGGAACATATTCCGGTCCGTCGAGTTTTGTGTTCGATACAGAGCTCCGTTACATCTATTTTTAAAGAGAAAAATACAACACACAACGCCTGCGGTACTGTTCGGGTATAATGATCCAAAGCATAGCGTCTGGTGCGTTGTGTCAAAAATCTCGTGAAAGGTTCGAGCGTATCGAAGACGAGAACGATCGCTTTGACGGAAGTGAAGAAAAAAAAAAACACATCAACCACAAAGTCATTAACAAAACGATATCGAATAGACATCGTTTGGACTATATTTGCCGACGGCGACAGCGACTGCAGCTGATCGAATCGGTGCGCGGCTGATCCAAAGAAGTGTTGAGCTCCCTCGAGGCTGGGCAACTCATCGTCAATTATCTCCAACTAATTGAGCTCCAACGCTCACCTTCGCTGTCAATCGGCGAACAGTTTTGTGCGATATAGAAAATTCATCAAAATTAAACATAATTAAATGAATTATGTAATCTGCGATGTATAACCGGAAAGAGAAAGGCATAACAAATAGAAAATGAAAGGCATTATTTTTTGGAATGTTGTTTCGCGCAATGAATCGGGAAATTCGACACATTTCGCATACATTTGATCGTTCAATCAAATCGAATCCTTCCAATGTATCGTTAAATTTCATTTTTGACAAAATAATTTTTCGCAATTAAGACTTTTCTTATCGAATATTTTCTCAAGTGCACTCTACGTTGCGATTCGCAATGTGCACTATCGAGATTGAATTAACTCGTCCGGAGCTTAGCCTCGAGAGGCCAGGCGCCGCGATCCAAAGATGAAGAGCACAAAGAAGAACGAAAGGAGAAAAAGGAGAGATGAAGTAACACAGAGAGATAAGAAACTCGGACAGACAATATCTTTCGTTGTACACTGTAGCAAAATCGAGCACCACTTTGAGACACAGACACAAGACACTCGAGAACATCCTGCCAATATCCAAGATTCCAATGGCTGTAAATATGATTTCTTACTCTCGTATTAATGTTTCCATAACAAGAGACAGTCGTCGGAAAGAGAAGCAACCAAAAAATCCATATACTCAAGAATAAATGCGAAAAATCAGTGCGACAGGATTGTAAAAAGTAACCGCATGCAAAGTAAACAATCTTTTAATAATCGATTCTTCAAAGAATTCGACCCAATTTACCTGAAAATATTAATTGAACGAATGCTGAAATGGAAAGAGGAAAAAAAGTGAATATCGAGAGGATTTTCTTTTGCAACGTGAGATCTTGGAAAGAGAGTTGAATATAAAAAAGGCAATGGGATCAATTGGTAAGACCAGTGCATAGTGATTTTGTGACCAAGGAGATAAAAGAACAGAAAATTGAATCATCCTCTCCGAGACAACTTCTCCATTCCGAATCGACTGGATATTTAATGGCAAAACGCGTCTACGTGAGAGAGGACAAAGTACGTTGAAATATATATTTTGATTTTCATCATCCGAGACGTGGACACGTAGTGGCACTCCGTGCGGAACACCAGTTTTAATTAAAGTGTAAAAGCTACCCTAGCTGCCCCCTAAATATATATATATATATATATATATATATATTTATTTTCGTTTTTATTTTTTTAATTCTCCATATGGGTAAATATATATCCATATATGATGTATACAGTCCGTTGGTCTTCCGATATTCAAATCAGTAACCCGCATTTCTGTATTCTCCACGCCCCCGTCCCTTCTTCTTCATCCCTTGCCGGTCGAATAGTTACATATACACATACGGGCTATTTTATCCAGATCGGAACAATTTTCAAGACCCTGAATAAATATTTTTTTTCCTCCATGAGATGCATTCGAATAGGCTGAATATTCGGATAATTTTTTTAGCTCAGACTTACCAAGTTGCATTTTATGCATTTTATAATAATTATATTGCCTCGAATATTTATTGCGAAAGGACGTTTTTTCTAGTCAAGTTATTGCCCGTGGGCATCTGAAATTGTTGCATTAATGATTTTTTTCGGCAGGATTCGAATTGAAGAATTTGTGAAATTTTGATTAAATGGAAATTTCGTGTATTTATATACGAGTCGAGGAGGAAGGAGAAAGAATGAGAATGAGATTGCAAGGATACTACGGGCTCCTGGAGATACGGTACGCGATATTATGGATCGCGGAGGGATAATTGGTTGAGGGAATTTCGAGACGGAAAGTCTTATACGTGCCATATCTATATCAGAAGTTGGTAGCAGATGGCTCGAACCTCAGCGTCGTCCGAGAAAAAGGTGAACTGCGATGCGAAATACTGTCAGCGCGTATGCATGTATGTGTAATGGTAACTAAACCGAGAGAGGAGCTTCTCATCGAGCAAATATATAGGGTGACGAAAAAATCACTAGGCAACTACGAACGAGATCGAGACACTACAAAACTCTGAAACGAAGGGATCAAACTTTTATTTTCTTACGCTGTTTTCTGATGCTTTAATATTGAATGCAACGTTGCGATGCACTTTATTGCATTTGCGATGGTGTCGTTGGGAAGCAGGGGATGCGAGAGCTCAGCCAGTGCCATGAGGTGGCACGAAGCGACTCGAAATTGGAGCAACGAGGACGACGCAGGCAAACAAAAAAAAAGGATTAAAAACTTTTGTCTTCGAAACATAAATGGCACTGCAACGATTCTCAAAAAAGTGGCGACAATTGTTGGGCCCACCCTGTAGATTAACATGGAAAAGCAGTCAAGTTAGCACACGGCCAAAAGAAATTTTGATGTTCTCGCATTTAGTTATATACCTATTTTAAATAATTGCAAAAAATACTCAGTCATTTACGATCGAAGTGCACAGATGGGTGCCATTCTGTACAGACTTGGATGCATCCCAATGGGCACAAAATAGGGAAACGATGGAAGGAAAAAGGGCAAGTTGTGTTGTTCTTTTGTGAATATGAAAGAACGACTGATGAGACTGGCAACGAGGCAAAGCATCGGTCAACTTCAACGTTGACGTAACAACGTCTTTCAGGCAAAAATAACTGCCAAGCTATTGGAACGAAAATAATAATTAATCGACGCATATGATAGAGCGATTTCTTTGCCCAAAAAAATGAGACAATTCTGATCTGCTTGCAAATTATTTTTTGAATGTCCGTCGGTGGTTTTTCATATCTGAAGAATTTCTTTAAAGCGTTCAAATCTCAAGGTTCATAATCCTGGACATCCGGCTTCCGGAAATAAATTAAATTGATGAAAAAATCACGTAATCAATAAATAGAAGAAAAAAAACTTATACTCGTGCCAATTTCTGAGTTTTTATATCATTTCGTAAAATCATAATAAGCGACTTACTTTATTTATATATTTTCATTCATTGAGAAATTGGAAAGGTATTCATGCGAGTATCGAATCTGCAAGGGAATGAGAATGCGATCAATGGTGCTACATTCATGGATGCGAGAATTGAGCTCGTTGAATTCGATAAAATTATTAATTCGAATGAAATTAATCAAGAATATTTTCAATTCCTTTTTTCCGATTCATTCTGGTTGTTTCAGATGTTTTTCATTGTTTCATAATACGTAACTCCATCTTGTGTTTGGCGGTACCCAAATTGAAAGTGCATCCTACGTGATTCCCTGTGCTCCTGAAGAACCTGATGCTTACATGTGCACGTGTCTTAAAGTTGGATCGAAAGTCAAATTCGCGATGAAGATCAATAGAATTATGGCAAAAGTTGTGAAAAATAACCGATTATGTACCTAAGAATTTCGAGAGTGTTCAATCGATTAAAAATCATGGAAATCCACAGCAGAAAAAAATTACAGTAATAAGATAATAGACATCTGGATTGGATTTGGCAAAAAATGAGATGCTATTCATCTCGATTAAAAATGTATTCGATATCACTTGGTAATTTGCCTTATTGGATGACTTGATCAAAGAGTTTTAATCACAGCACTCCATTAATGCTGCTAACCGATTTTCTATAAATGAATGAAAATAACGTGGCATTGCGCAATCAATGAATAAACAAACAAACAAAAAACTCATCGCCTCGTAAATAATTATCGGTATCGAAATGTAATTTTTCTTAAATCACGAGTGCTTCTCGTGATTATTCGATAGGCTCGACTATATAAAGTCGTATGCTTTTTTGATCAGTCTACACTTGATCCGACACGTGGATCGAATCGACGATGTATCTTCTCAGTGCACTCTTCGCTCTCAGCTGTTTCGCAGCCACCGCTCTTGGTACGCGGAAACAAGTGTTACTTTGTCTAATATTGTTGTTAGACTTTTAAAGAATGAAGCCTTATACTTTGAAGGTTTGAAAACGAGTCAATCGGAAGCCTGGATGCAAAGATAAAATATGGAAATATTATTAAGTAGATTTTTCAACTTGGACTACGAAAAAAATTTTAAGTTCCTGATTGCTAAACGTTAAAGACATTTTAATGAATTGATGTCATATTTTAATTGACATTTAATTTCCTTTATATACCGATTAATAATCAACTCTTTTCCATTAATTACATTATTCAGCGATTGATAAAAATATATGGACGACTTTATTCTGATTACAGGTGCGCCTCGGATCGTAGGTGGTCACGATGCTCCCGAACACGCGTATCGATATCAGGTATCTCTACAACAATTTGGAAGGCATATTTGCAGTGGTTCGATAGTCACTGCGCGCTACGTACTGACTGCTGCGCATTGCCTCGACGAGTAAGTTATTCAAAATCAATATCATCCATCAATCCAAATAATTCTAAATTCCATAATTTCAGAATGAATGGAATTTTTTTTTTCACCTGCTCTTTCATCGTTCCTGCGACTTGTCAGATTTTGCTACGTTTTTTTTTCACAATATTTTTATGAGCCACTACTTGATTGGGATAATTAATTATTTTCAGCGTTGATTACAAAGACATCGAGGTCGTAGCTGGTACCAATCACTTGGATTACCGTCCCCAAGTTTATTCGCTTGAAGCGACAATAATTCACGAAAATTATGTCAATTACTACGACTACGATATTGCTCTGTTGAAAATCATCAGAGACTTTGAATTCAATTCGGACGTTCAGCCAGTTAGAATCCCCGAGCGCGACTTGACCTATTACAACAAAACTGTCTCGTTCTCCGGTTGGGGCTATCTGGACGTGAGTATTTCCATTGATTCCGTTCCTGAGAATTTTCTTTTTACATCGTTTTTCATCAATTTTGTGCCTCTCTTCCGGTCCAGATGCGATTATTGGCTGTAATAATTTTTTTCCTTCAAGAAATCTTCTTAAACCTTTACAAATACGATTATGACAACAAAGTTCTCCGTAGGCACGTTTTCACGTTGAACAAGGAAGGAGAAGGCATTTGCTTGGTACGTATTGAAAAATCTATTTGAATATTAGCACCTTCTTTCTCTGAAATTGATTTTCCAATCGAAGCTGATGAATCCAAACGAGCAGCATGCGAAAATTCCGTTTAATTGATTGTCCTCTCAAAACTGCTGATTTTCGTTTCACGAGATTATCTCGATTTTTTCCAATTTTCTCATTGCAGGGAGATTCCGGTGGCCCTCTCGTTTATCACGGTGTTCAGCTTGGAATAGCATCATGGATCGTTCCTTGTGCTCGCGGAGCACCGGATGCTTACACTCGCGTTTACTCTTACGTGAAATGGATCGCAAGCAAAATCTACAATTGAGTCCAAACCGATCGATAGTAAAATTTATAAAACCGATCCAAAGTCGACCTTGCACCAACAAAAATATTCATCATTTTTTGTATTCACGAACCGAAGAAATTGTAAAATAAAAAACAAATAACGAACCATCAAACAAAACTTGATGTATCCGAGTCCCAAACTTGACCTAATAACGAGGCTCGAGAATTTTATCGACCGATTAATAAACTCAAATTGTCCTCATTAACGATATCAGGGATAAAATGATTCCTGATAAGATCGTAATAAATCGATAGAATTCATGAGAATGCAACTTGGCGATTCTTTAAAAATAAAATTTTGTTTATCCACCTTTTTTTAAATTATCAATTTGGCTTTAATTTTCAAGATTTTTTGTTATTTTATTGTTGCAATGATTCTCCACATTTTACACATAAAAATATCTGCAAATTTATTATTAACAAGGTGATGCAATTATCACTTGTGTATCGATTCTGCAGCAAACTTATGACGCAGTGGAAAAGAGGAATTCATGCGCGATCTCAACCTACACGTACACATGAATATGGCGAAAATGATATACCGGATATGAGAGATAGGGAGGCTCCGATGTTTCGTAAACGTATCGCGTTACGCTCGAGGGACGATCCTCGTTACTTGTTATTAGAAAGGTGCACATTATCGATCTCGAAACGATCGATCCAATGTAATTTTAACTTTCCATATATATATATATATATAAATACATGAATCTCCCAAGAAAAACTAAGTTTGTCTGTCCGTCTGTCTTCATCTTTGATTACGTGGCGCACTGGAGAACTATCAAACCGATTTCGTCAGATCTTTCACGTACGAAAGGCTCATAATGCAAAATAAAGCTGCTAATATGCACATTTCGTAAAACGACAAAAGTCCTTGGGTGCGTAAATGTCGAAAAATCGGGTCCAGCTCAAAAAACGAGGCAAAAATGTGAAATTTCAAAATAAAAATAATTCTCCGAAAGAAATTGTGGAATATTTTTCTGACGCACGGAGGAGAGCTGACAGAGTGAACGAGAAATGCATTATTTATTGACTTTGAAAAAAATGTTCAGTAATATTTCAAGAAATAACTGAAAAATCATGAATTCATTTTAATTTTTGATTATAGTCGAAGACTATATGCTGAGATACGATTCTGCTGTGTATATAGAAACCGAGTCGAGTCTCGATTACGTTTTCTTTCGAAGACTCGACGTCGGAACTTGGGATTTATATTTCTTGATGAGTAAAATAATGGATCAATGAGAACAGCATTAACTGGGCTGAAAAATTAAATCGATTACCCAATATAGGTCATCGTTTGTCCTCGCATTACAATACATGGATGAGCGTGTATATTTTAGTTAGCGCAAGATAATTGTTAATTAGCATATCGTTGCCAACGACGAGAGCTTTCCATTATTCGTTACGTAATCGAATTCTAATGGGAAGCTTTAGTTCTCTAGCGAGCTTCTATGCTATACATCCCAACGGGAAAGGCCGGGGGGTGGGCATTGCGGGAGGGATTGAACTGAGTAAATGTTAGAAACCTCGTCCAACCCAAACGTTGTACGCAAAGATTTAACGAGACCATTAATACACTGCGCGAATTTGTCGAATGAATTTTTCAGTGTGGGATATCAAAGTCCATCGTAGTAGAAGATTTGATCGAGAAATGTTATTGATTTGGAACATGAAGTTTATTTTTATGATTATCAGCATTAAAGTTTAATTATTTGATGAATTTTGAATTCGTTGGGAAAAGTAAGTGGCAACTTAATTATGGAAAAAGAAATTCGATTATTTTTCGAGGAAAGTTTAAATCCTCGTGAAGCATGTTGGCAGGAGAAAAAAATTACCTAACGAGTTTTTGAGGAATGTAAAAACAAAACAAAGTGAAAGAGATTAGTAAACAAAGCATGTGTTGCAAAAAAAAAAAAAATGTTTTTGCTAGGTATATCGAGAGACTAGGAATTTTTATTTCTCTCCAATAAGCCAACACTTTTTACATCATCGTGTATTAATAATCGATCGGTCGTCGAACCTGCCTCGCTCATGTTCTGCTCAACAGCAGATGACGACGGGAGAGAAAAAAATAATAAAAAATGAAAAGTCTCTCTCTCTCTGTCTCTCTCTCTCTCTCTCTCTCTCTCTCTCTCTCTCTCTCTCTCTCTCTCTCTCTCTCTCTCTCTCTCTCTCTCTCTCTCTCTCTATCCGTCCCCTTCTCTTGCCTCTCAATCTCTCTATCCATCCTTTCGAAGCAGCTGCCGCACCAAAAGTGTCACGTAGCTGTCCAGGAAAATGGAAAATTAATTTTCTGGCAAAACGATGAAAATAAGAAATAAAATTGAGTAAAAATCCGCACGAGCTACTTTGTATCGACTCACAAACTTTAGCTGGTACTTATTTCAGACCATCAATTAGTTTTTCCACGACTTTTTAATGATGGGAGATAATTTGGTAAAAAATAATGAACAAATTATTTTTATTCGTCATAAAAAAAAAAATTCTTCGCCTTTTATGTAAAATTCGCTACATACGGAGGCAGAGATCACCGCACAAGATCTAAAAAAGTTTTCTGGCTGTTTGAAAGGTAAAAGACCAAGTACGAAGGAAAATAAAATGCGGAGAAAATAAATAAGCAGAAAAAATAGGTATGGAAAAATTTCTATACGGTGGATAATCATAATGTCGTCGTGGCGTTGCCTCAAGGCATTTTTCACGATCACAAGAATGGAAGAATATGACAAAAATATCAAAAGAACACGAATAAAGAAGCTTTTGGCTACGGTGAACTTGGGTGAAATCTCACTGGCGTAAGGAAAGGAAACAAAGAAGAAAGCGATGAAATACGGTGAAAAAACAGCCTCGAGCGAATTTTTATTGAGATGCAATCTTTTTTATCTCGCAATTTTGAGCTCCGATGCACAGACGTGAATGTGCAACTGGTGAAAAGCGATAAAATTCCTTATTCCTCACATTTTATTAATAAAAAATGGTGCTTTTATTTTTCAATGAAAATTAAATGAAATAACTTTTAAAGAGAAATATAAACTTCGTGAAAGCATGAAAGTATTTTTCGTTGATTGAAAAAATATCCTTCACCACGACGAAGCCGTCTCGGACCTTTCGAGGCATTCAAACGTATGCAGAAAGGAATTGAGCGTGGTTTACACGCGTTTGGGGTTTCCATCGTTCACGCGTACCGCTCGTCCGTTAAATGCTCTAAACGGGTGCATCCTGATTACACCCGCGAGTTGAGAGGAATGAGAGAAAGAGAGAAATAGGAAGAGCAAGGAAGAGAGCGCGAGAGGCAGAGAGAGAGTGAGTTTCCGCAATTAAGCAATTGGTCGCGGTTTCCATTTCGTCGCGGATGCACACACGAACTCCCACAGGCAATTCAAGATCATTTGTCGAAACGGGCGAGTCCAAAAGCATAGAGAAATACCCAGAAAACAAAGAGAACGATCCAATTGAATTGCAGACAGGAAGTTAGGCTTTTCGGGCTTCGTTTCAGCAGAAATGAGCAACGAAAGGTTCCCCTGAAAAGTAAATTTCAACTTAAGGAGCATCAGTAATAAAGCGAATCTCGATCTTTATTGCTCGAATTAAAGTTGATAAGAGACTGAGCAATCCGACTAAGCAGCTCATTCAGCAACGCCATTTTTGTGTCTCATCTTTGCCACTTGTTTCTCCAGTCTTTAGAGGCTCCAAGTATCCGCTCAACATCGACCAAGTCACCATGAAATTGCTTGGCTCTTTGCAGTTAATTTTATCGGAAGTTACCGAAAAAAAATAAACAAATAAACAAAAAATAACTATACTCGTTCAAAGTCTCGCCGAGTTCGATATGAATGACAAGTTGGATGAATATTCTGGTAAAGTTGAGTGGCAAGGGATGAGTGGAAAAGAACTCGTTGGGTATACGTATTACTGCGGATGAAGCCAGAGAAAAGTTGGACTTAAGGCTGCAAAATGAGCCACTCCCCTTTCGAAGCCCGGTGAAAGAAATAATTAGCGTGAATCTGAGAAGCGTAAGAAGACCAAAGGGACATCGATAGACCCACGCAGATGTCAGGGGTCTCCGATGAAAAGGATATAATCTTTGTATTGAGGTATCAAAGAAGGGAAGCCCTGCAAATGATGGATTTGCGAGATTGGTAAAGAATATTAATTATGATCAATATTATTTTATATCTTTGCTGATACAAGACCAAATAGGATTTCCCAAAACTCACACCCCAGCCTAAATAGCCAATCAAGGCTTATTCGTGTTTGAGGCCAAGATTGCGATCGTACGAATGTACTTAATTAAAGGAATTGGTCCCTGCTAATATCAATGACTCGTATACATCGAATACCAGAAGCAAACTCGGAAGCAAGAGCATGGGCTACCGCCCCATGCACGACCAAACGCAACATCACCTTCCGACTGATTAGTAACAGTAGCAGCGATACCAAATGTTCAAGCCCACGATAGTCAGTCACCTCGAATTATGGTTAACCGAAATTGTAGGTACACATGTTGCCTGTTAGCAAGCGATATGGATTTTGGTCCTTTGACCATAGTTGTGTCCTCGCCCACCCTACGTGCTTCGAGTAATATCAGCATCAATGAACCGCCATTATGGCTCAACCCTACCAGAGATCTTCCGTAGTATTCCCTAAGTAAGGTACTCGTGTATGTCTGTATGCCATTGAACTTGTCATAGCACAGAGGCAGCGAGGAGGAAGTAACGAGATAGCAGAGGGTCTCGGGCAACATTCAAATGCTCCGTCGCCATAGAGAATGTTCGAAAATTCTTCCCCGAGCATGACACTACGAAGGGAGAAAGGGTTGCTTTTATTTTTTTTCTGTAAAGTCCCGTTAACGAGAATCTCATGAACGTATTATCGCAAAAGCATTTGATGCGTTGATATCAAAGTTTGTGCGTTTTGCTCTGGGGACACTCCAGGTTGTTAGAAAATGCGTGTGTCGAGCGTGAACAGAGTAGAGCAGTTGGGAGGCACGTTCATCAGAGAGCTGACTATGATGGGCTGGCCAATGTTGGCCTGCGGGCATGTACGAGGACTCCCAGAATGTTGATGATCCGGATGTTGTTCCAGAATCTGGTAATCTTGGGAATTCAACTGTGATACACGCTGCATCGTCTCGCCAAAAGTGAATCAAGCGAGCCCAAGTTTCCGGTGGTGTAAGCAGTTGGTAGACTGTCTGAGGCTACGAACGTTATCGACTGAATTATGTTGTCTCCTTTGATTGCTTCGGAATAAGGACAAGCTCGGAGCTTTTGGAGGCTCTGACGGAAGTAAAAAAAAAGTGTCCACATCGATGGATCTCCGGAAGCTGATTCGTTGCTGGCGTCGTGTTGGTTAATTGATGCAAGTTGTGCCATGTTTTCGATCAGATTCACCATTTTCAACGTGTCTTTGGGTTTCTTCTGATACAGCTGATCCAATCCGCGGAACGAATGCTCCGGGCGATCTGGCCACTTGCCTAGCCCGCCCAGCACAGCTCTGTAATTTTTCTCTCGTAGTATTTCTGGTTTTATTCCATGCGACAGCCATGTTGTGTTCCATTAAATAGAACTTAACCGAACTATCCAATCCGCAGCTCCTCAGCCCCTGGGACTGGCTCGGTTCTCGTTATAGTACCTCAACTCGTTGCTCCCTCGTTTTCTCCTGCTGAGTCTCCTCACACTTCGTTTTCGCCGATCCCGAAGCACTTTCTTCGAGTGGAGTGCAAGCTTGGGGGTTTCGATAGAAGACTAAGAGTTGAGGGATGTAGAGAAAGAAGAGGAAGAAGGAAAATACCTTTCGACGGGGCTTCAATTTCCTCTTAACAGGAGCAGCTCCGTTTACTGCTGCCGTAAGCAAGTGCAAGATTTGGTCGCCTCTACTTTTTTTTTACCTCTATTTCGCTTCTAGTCCGGACGCATTCCGTCTCAATCCACTATTCTTACCATTCGAGGAATCTCAGCCCCATCTTCCAGATTAAGATTCGACCAATTTCGCGCTAATCCAGAAAATCCAATTTGTTCGAGAGGACCAGGGTCAAAATGAGGATCACGTGATAAGAGGGAAGTGCGGTGCGGGAAATGAGGGTCACTAATAGTCCAGGTTGTTACTATACGTGGAGTGGAAGTTTCGACAGGAATTGTGGACGTTGGGTGAGGTGAACGTCTAAAACAAGGGAATGTGAATTTCCTAGTTGTCCCGAGTCAATGACGACTGCAAAAGTTTGTCGAAGCGGGCTCTACTAATATTTCACGAAGTGCCAAAAACGGCAAACCGATCGAGAGTTGGTAGTCGGTGTCGTATCGTTGTGGAGTTAGACGTGGAAAGAGGTAAAGCCTTGAGGCGACTGACACTAATTTAGAGACTACCCCAGGAGTGGCAAGAGCAAGAGTATCCGGGGAAGCGGTTATATATACGGTAAATAATTTAACGTCGGATGAAGGAAGGAAGGAAGGAAGAAAGATGAGAGTAGGGAGGCGATGGAGGCTCGGAGTGGAGTTGGAAGAGGATGGGTCGGTTGGGCACACGATTATAACTCGACCGTCGGGCACAATTCGCGCCAGCTTGTCTCGACGATGTACACAACTGGTATCCGTATTTACCATCCTCGAAGGTCGTATTCAGGGTCATTTGTAACGTAGAAACTACATTGGTGGGGTCTTTATAACGCTAACCAGTGAATCCACGCATCCCAGCTTGATGATTCAACCCCTAAACACTCCGAGTATTTCCTCAGCGTCGTGTGAACGCGGTGGAATTTTAGGGGCTGCAAATGAAGAGACATTACGACTCTCGTGGGCTTTTCGACTGATTGGACATCCTTAAGACTTTTACTGAGATCAATTAATGATTTTACTCCACCATCAACATATTTATGGTCACCTCGCCTGGAAACGATCAAACGAGACGTACCAAAGCGCAAAAAAAGGCTAAGAAAGCCAGCAGTGAGATCTGGGAGCACCCACTCGGAAAAAAGGGTTGTCCGAGTCGCCAATCCATTAGTCGAGGAGAAAGAGGGATAATACTAAGAGTCTGGAGTACACCGTTAAGCGTTTCTACAAGTCTTAGTCTTGCAAATATTTGCAACATAAATCCTGGCCAGGTGGGGGTGAAGGAGCAAAGACACTCTGCGTGAAAGACTCCACATATATCTACATACATAAGGTTGAAGCAACGAAAGCTACGAGTAGTATAGCGAGTTAAATCCCACCTGAACTCGAGGTCTCGCTGATGCCAGCCCCCGAGGGTTTCTCAAGCCTGGAATCTGAAATCTTTATCCCTTTGGCTTTCTACGAAAGGTGGAAGAGAAATATTTCAAAAATTGTATCTCCTCTACATAAGAGAGTACAAGAAGGGTGCGTCCGAGTAATTTTCGACGACAGGTACACCTGCATACGCAATTAAGTCTCAATTAAGTACGCTCGAAAAGCCAACAGCTCGAGGCAATATTTAATTAACGATTCTCTGGTTAAGGGCACCCCGTACAGGACGATCGTGGGTAGCAAGAAGGAATGGGGATGAGCAAGAGAGGGCTAGCTATTCGGGGGACTATAATTTCAGGATCTAATTGGATTGACCCGGCTGGCTCTGGCCAAACTGCTGCACCACCAGAATCGATTCTTTCTTTGCGAATCAGCTTCGTGTGCTCATCCAACAGGTGAAAATCGAAAGCACCAATTTGTTTTTTCGGGTCGCTATGAAGGCTTGTCGTGAATACAGCCCAGCATGGGGTAGACCAAGGGCCGAGGGTTCGAGGTTTCGACGTGGTGATCGGTGATAAAAAGTCATCTCTTTTATTCTCATAATCCCTGTTCCGATTGTGAGAATCTTTTGCTCGCCAATCAGCATAAAAAGACAATGTTTTTTTAATCAAATTCTATCACCAGTATATTATTTTTCCAATATTCCAACAGAGTGATCGTTGTAATCGATAGAAAAATCTTGTAGTAGGAATGGGGAGAAGAAGAAGAAGAGGATTTTTTCGTTGCATAAAATATATCCTTTTATCAGTCCCCTATTCATTTCAGCGAACTGCGAAACGGCTGCAACATCGTGAGACTCCTGACTTATAGATGGGACGGAAGAGTGACGCAGATTCGAAGAGGGTGGACTACATACGTGTGTATATGTCTATGTGTGTGAGTGAACGGTTGAAGGCGAGGGAAATTCCCATTAAGGTTTGCGATCTTGATGCCTCGGTGAACTACAGCGTTCAATCAAAGATGAAACGTTCGTAGTACACGTAGACGACTTAATAATCCGGCATGTTTGCCCGTGCCCAAGAGAAAAGACCAAGGGATTGAGACCATTTCCAACCCTTCGATTCCTCAAAAGGTGACGTCTAAATTACTCTCTCATTCTCTCGTTCAGCCTTATTTTTTGTGGCCATTCTCACTCACGCGTTATATACTACCCTCACCGATCATTCTATCGATCTTTATTTTTTTTTTCCAACTGCCGCGATGCGTTAAGGATTTGATTTTGGTTTTTTCAAATGCTTTTCAACTTTTTTTTTGAAAATTCATTCCCGCACCGACGTTATGGATTTTTCCAGATTTCTTTTTTTTTTTTTTTTTTTTTTTTTTTCCTTAACAAAGACGTTCGAACGTTTTTTTGCTTGTACACGCATTCGCCTATGTACGATAATTCTCTGAGACACGTGTCTTCTCGTTTTTGGTCGTTCGAGCGGATGCTACGTTTCATTCGATTTGTCCCTTCAATCTCCATAGTGGATACATTTCTCGAGTTGACGAAAAAAAAAAGAAGCAATGGTGGGATGAAATCTCACGCGTTCGGAGAAAGATCCGATCCGCGAGAGGGAGAAAAATAAATCCGCGTCTTCCTGTCGTCACCAAGTAGAGAGGAAATCTGCCGTAAAAGTGAAATGATGCAGACAGTGACTCGGTGCGAAATGTAATAACCCACGGCCAGGAAGTGCGGTAATGGATGTCACGAAAAACAAGATAGAAGAATAAGAAAAAAGATCGAACCGGATGTACAGGAAATAGTGAATTTGTCTCTTTATCTTGCTGCCTACCTTGCACAATCGGAAAGAAGGGGACACGAGGAAAATGTAAGAAAGAAGAGCAATAAATTGTTACGAAAGATGCGAAACCTTTCGACTCGATTTTTCGAAAAATTTTCCATTCCAGGTGAAGAGTACTCACGACGACGATTCTGGAAAATGAAATTTTCCGCCCACAAAGTGAACCTTCATTTTTTTTTCAAAGCGTTTCCAAAGGGAAGATTGATCTGAGGGATTTTTTCTTCGTAAGATAAATTCAAGTTTTCCTCGCTATCCGCGATGATATTGAATTGCCAAGCAAGTGTCGTCGTGGTTCGTGGGCAACTCTTGTCGTATAAAATAGAAAAAAAATAAAAAAAAAAAAAAAAAAAAAAAAAAAAAAAAAAAAAAAAAAAAAAAAAAAAAAAAAAAAAAAAAAAAAAAACGAAAAAAATGAAAAACACTCCAACAGCTCGGTGGCTTAAGCCAAGACCATGTTCTCGGAAATTACATTGGTTCGCTTCTCGAAACGAGCAACGAGAGAAGATTCAAGAAGAGGTAATAAGCGTTGCTAGCTTCCCAGGAGTTCCTATTCGCTTCTCCAATGTACCAGACCCATGGCTGCCACCATTGAACAAGATTCGAGGAGGAGAAGAGAGAGAGAGAGGCAAACGAAAGCGCGAAACTCGCGACCAAGTGGGCGAGAATAAAGTATAATAAAATTCGAGATAAGATACCAACAATGCTAGTCATAGGACAAGGTTGAAATAAGTCAGAGATCTTCAGTGGAACGAAAACTGACCCGAAAGATACAAAAAAAAAGGTAAATTTTTAAAAAAATCAAAAAACTTTGTTAAATCTTAAACAATTCCGAAAAATATCGTAAGACGGAGATCCGCAGATTCCAAAATTGCATACGCAAGGGATGAAGCGTAGCAAGAAATCTGAGACAGACAAGTTGACATCAAATTAAAATTGATTAAACGTTTTACGATGAAAAACAAACAAGAGTTTAACAGATTGAAATTCACTGACTTATTGTGATTCAAGTATGGTGGGGAGGGAGTTCGCCTGCTTTTTGTCCTGATAATCCAATTGGGAGCTTACAATGCCTCGACGATCAGACCCGATCGAAGTCTCTTCGTCCTCGAGCCTATAGTACACGAACTCTCTCACGCACATACACACATAGATGTGTTGTTAAGTATACATAATGTGTCTTCGACGAACGGGATAGTTCGTATATAAGTTCAATCAGAGAGTCACAATCAAGAAGGAGAACGGGCACCACGCGCGACAATGGCGAGACTAGAGGTCGTGCTTGATGCGTCAGTGCGACACGATATGGGAGGAATTGGAGTTTGGCAAGATCGTGGTATTCGAGAATAGGAAAATCTCGCTCGAAAAAGTGGTAGAAAAAAAAAGATATTATTTTGCAAAGAAAACCAACAAATTTGCGGGGATCAAATTTCGATTTTGTTAAACGGTCGATATTTGTAACGTTGCTGTGATATTCACGAAATTCACTGAGAATATATTTCCTTCTTGCTGCACCGAAATCAATGTTGAAAAATGATCGAAGAAAAAAATAACATAAAAAATTGGAGGCAGGACGACGATACCGGCGACATTGAGAATGAGAATAACTTGGCAAAAAAGTACAAGTAGGCGATGGAATTTTTGGCGTCTCGACGGAATTTCGTTCACCCGAGACTAGAGAAGGAGAGCGAGACGCTCCGAGACGATTCGAAAAAAGCTATTTCGGAATCTTTCTTCGCGAACGATTCCGATTTGAAAGGAGTAATATTTGTGGTTGGAAAAAAGAAAGAATGGAGAGGGAGAAGAAAAATTAATTTTTTCTCGATTACATGTCTGGCACAAATGGGAATTTTTTTTTGTTTTTTCGAAAATTTCGATGCTGTCGTGAATACAGAAATGAACCACCGAACTTTAGTCAAAGTCAGACCCTTTAAAAGCGGAAAAGTGAAGAAGATCCGAGGTATATTACGTATACGGTGATAAAAAATGTCCAAGTCGAAACGATCGCTTACACGCACGGACTGTTCGAGAGGCGTATTATATTGGCACGACAGTGCAGAATACAGAATTCCTTGCGAATAAGGAAAAGTCTCTTGGAGCTACGCGCACGAGCTCAAAATTTTTTTTTTCCTCAGCTAAAATGGACGGCTGGCAGGCAGAGAGGCGTAAAAAATGTTATTCGTCCGTAACGACGAGCCCTTGAGGCTTCCGGGACAGTCACACGTGTTGAAAGGCCTTGCCTAGCACCCAAGAACGAACGTATCTTGCATACAAAATGCATAAAAGCCAGTTGAGATTCTCGTTCATCCCCCGTTCCCGTATATCCACCGTTTTTTTTTTCCCTAAATACAAAATGTGTCCCAAAAGTCGTTTTTGAGAAAAGGAAGACACAGAACGTGCAATTCTGAAGAGAAAAATGGTTGCAAGATTTTTTCTCGGGTGGATAGGGCGGCATCCAATTGGCCAGTTACTAATTCATCGATATCGCGTGAACTATACATCGAAGAGAAAATCAGCAAGATAACTTTTCGTTCAGAATTCTGCTGTCTAAACCCTCCCAATTGGTTCGAGACAAGATTTCGAAATTTTGATAGCACATACACGGTTATCAGTTTAATATAATTTGCAAGGAGGGTAACACCAGAGTACTAAGAAAATCCTTTAATTTCCATAAAGACTGTTCGCCGGCTGTGGCGCACATCCTCAGCCCAAATAATAATTATGCTTGAGGATCACGCCGACGAGTGCACACAGTAACAGAGAGGGAGAGAGAGAGAGACAGAGCGGTTCACAAGTCCGGGGGTTGAAGAGTTCTTACAACCCCAAGAGCGGAAAGTACGAGATGAGCTGGTTGAGTTTACAATTCTCAGTGCCATCCTGGTGTACATCGTGGAGAAATATGCGAAATGAATTTGCACAGGGGTTGAAGAGAGTAGGAGAGAGGGTTGGAAGTTCCAGTGCATAAATTGTAGAGGAAAATGTCGAGATGAGATCGGTCCACGCGGATTTTTATCTCTTGGAGACGAGGCTCTTTGAAAATTTTTTATTTTCAACCTCTGACGGATAATTCTTCATAACATAAGGGTTTCTCGTGGAGAATAAATCCCGACGGTATTTAATAAGTAAAACCGGTTATTCCTTGATTTCAACTCGTTCGTTAATTTATTTTATAATTATAAATCATTTTTTAATAAAATTTGATGGAAATGTGAAAAATATTAACTTGGAGCAGGCTGAGTCATTACGGAGCCTGTATTTCCGGGAGGTAAATTATTCAAATGTAATACAATAAAGGTAATGACGCAGGATTCTCGTCGAATGGGGAATGACCGCAACCTTACGAGAGTCCTCCGGCGGTTGAAAAATAAAAAATAAAAAGCTCGGGAGACGCGATAAAGAAAGAAAGAAAGAGTCACGAGGAATGCGGAATTTTCTAAATAAAGAGGAGAGCTTCATTCGGACGGTCTGACTGGTTGAACACAGCATTCGGTAGAAGAACACATAGAATGGCAGAAAAATACGAAGAAGGAAGGGAGAAAGAGACAACGGGTTGTACGAGACTGGCTTAAAAAGTGAATCGGAAGAAGAAAGAAAAAAATAGAAGAAATATGCTGTCGGTGGCTTATTCTCCTTGGAGGATACGGTGTCCTTGCAAACCGAGAGTTTCGCCAGGACCCTTATGACCCTTCCTTAACACGCTTTATTGAGGATTCGACGCAAGCCAATGTCCTCCCAGCCAGACCAATTCTCATGCAGAAATTCGTAGCTCTCACATCGCCAAATAGTCCTTAACAATGTGCGATTTGTCTTCAAGCTCTCGGCAAGCACCAACAACAGGCTAAATTCTAGAGTTGTAGGAAAGTCGGTAAACCCATAGATTCGGCAACCAATCAATGGAATTTCATGGAAGCACGTGGAAAGTTGAGCAAAACTAGTGTTTGTGGAATCCAGTGGGATGCCTTCGTCAGCTGAGTTGAAAAACCGTAAGACTGTGAGAACCGGCATTCTTCCCAGCAGCACTTCCACTCCCTAATAGAGAAGTCATCAATGTGGTTTTCACCTTCTTCGACTGAATCTTCATGTTCGTTTACTTGGCCAATCTTTCGACATTGTTGCACTTTGAATTACAAGGAGGGAGAATCATGGAATCCGGCTGTGGCAACTTCGCTGTGCAGCTGGTCGTTCGATCATTGAGGAATCCGAATGACCTCCGAGGATCTTGGAGTCCGGTCAATCATTCTCGTATAGGCTAATTACGAGTATCTTTGAGGTTCCTTACTTTTGCCGTTTCCATTTATGGTAGGGCATGATCGGCGAGTGCTCGCAAATGGGACAACGTAATAATAACAACAGCGAAGAAACAAGAGATTCTGGAAGGTTTGCAGGTGTGGATGCAGAAGCTACAGGTGCGGCTCTCGCTCGACCTGAGCGAGAGACTGATAGAGAGAGAGAGAGAGAGAGAGAGAGAGAGAAGAGAGAGAGAGAGAGAGAGAGAGAGAGACTTAAGGACGTTGACCCTGAGGATATAGTGGTAAAGTGTCTACTCTTTGCCAGTTGCGCTCGGTTCCTCGCTCGTTCCCTCTTCGTCCTTCACCTTCGAACAACGGTCCATTCTCTCTTTTCATTATTCTCTCTGCCTCCTTCTCCATGGGGGTAATAACAGTCGCGGGATAAATCATTGTTTAATAGTAAAACAAAGGTCTCTCGATAAAGGGAGAATTTTAATTGTATATACTACCATCATGCAAAGCAATTTAATCGTAAATCACAGCAGAATGGATAAAAAAAACTGAGTGGTCTTGAATCGGTATGGGCTAGTGCAATTCAGGTCTAATAACATTTTCCATGAAAAGGTAAGCTTCCCATAAAGATTCTGCAAAATTATCTGCCCACCCTTGGATCTTTCCTCGAATGGTATAAAAATTTACGAAATTGAGGACCGAGTACCTTCTGAAATGTACGAAATCGCAACTAGACGCCAGAGTCAGAGGCGAGAAGAAGAAGAAGAAGAAGAAGAAGAAGCTGCTGTTAATAGAGCGTAATAGAAGTTCTCATCTATGAAAGAAAGCTGTTGATGTGGAGGACTGCGTCAATTCCGCGATAAAGTTGTCTTTCGGTCACGCTCTCGGTGATGAGGAATAGAATAAAAAGATTTACGTCTCAAAGTCTCGTCCGCGGGTGTATGCGTCTTTTCAATGGAACATTCAAAAGAAATCTTTTCAAGAAGTTGGCCTGAACGACCAACAGCCAACGACGGCATTGGTCACCTTGGCCAGACCCTTTGACACTCTGTATCATTGAAGTACGCTCGTTCGCATGTTGAAATACATATATTTATGTGCTCTGGTAGGCGTCTAGATTGGTAAGACTGTCACGGAGAAGCCTGCGGCTGGCTGCAGGTCCCTTTAGTTCCGTCAAGTCTGCACAGGGCACGCGTTACGAATTTTTTAAAGAAATCTCCATCCATTTATCCCATTGAGCTACATGTTTATGGATGACGCGATGGTAAGGATTTGTAGCTCTTTCCTGTTACGGCAAAGGACCATGGCCTGACTAAACAGTCGAGAAAAGGATTCCGAGGGCGCTCTGAAATGAGTTTTCCAGTTCTTCTGATTTTACAATAACTTGCACATATTTTGTCAATGCACAAAAAAAACGACGTAATTCGAGTCCGGGAGCCGGGATAACGCAGGACAATAACCACGAGCTCACATTAAGATTCTAGTCGCGGCGATGATTAACTGAATAACCCCCAGGCAAGTTTATAAAGAGATGTGGACGATGTAGACTGCTTTGTGTGTTGAAAACGTTTTCGAGGAATCTTCAAGATCGTTTAGAGCCAGACAAAAACTCTTTATACGCAATGTCTCGGTGCCAAAGATGCAAGTGAGTAATTGAACAATTTGGAATGATAGTTGAGGAATTTTTGAGGGATCGGGGTCATCTGGATGGTGGAAGGCCAAGGAAATGGTCTGGAGGAAGGAGAAAACATGGACTTAGGTACTTGGAGACATTCGAACCTAGAATATCTTGTAAGGTCAGACGTCACGGTTGTGGTTGAGGCGTAAACCAAAGGCAAGGACAGGAGGGAACATAGTCCAGCTTGTCAAGAAAGGCCTGTGGGAATCCATCATGATGCCAGACAGTGTTGAGGGCCAGTAAATGGATCACAGAAATTGATGCCCAAAGGACAAGGTCGATGACTGAAACTAGAATTCCAGCTTCATTCTCAATGTGATGTCTAGCATTGTTCAACCATTGCGGTTTTGGTGATAACGATCCACGTCGCTCGGTCCGTGAGTATCGAAATCGAAGATTCTCTAGGCGCCAAGGCAAGTTTTACCTGAACCCTTGAACTGGACTCTTCGTGATGAAGCATTCACGAATAGTTTTGTTGGGTCGGCCACAAGGGTGGCAAGTGTTTTCAACGCTGCGAGAGAGTTTCCAATGAGGGAAGGACAGCTTGAAAACTATCGGAATGCGGTTAAAGGACGAGTACTTTGGGTGGCTTCAGAGGGCTTGCCAAACTTGTGATTCGTCCATTCGCCAGCAGCAGTCTTCAAGCAGGCAGAGAGCTATGCTGTTAGCTAATTAGATCGACGAGTACATAGTGTTTAGTTGTCAGAGTCTGGCCGAATGCGAGTGCGGCCAAGATGGCTTCTTGGCTTTGGGTACAAAAGGACATGCGACCTCAAGGATATGCTGCGGTTTCAAACACATTAGAGAATTCCGAAGGAGTCTCTGTAGGAAAATGGAACTACTAACTAGAACGTACTCTCGCGGTCTTACTCTTCCTCTCCGAAGCTATTGGCACCACTTTGTAGCTGAACTGGCCACTTGTGTTGGCCATCAGATGGGCTTTGTTTAGAAATAGTGACAAACGTTAGTCAAAATCGCTAGACGTTTGGAAAAAAAAGAAATCTTCTTTGAGGATTGCAAATTGAATAAAGTGCGACCAGTCATTTGTGGAGCAGCTCTTGTGCCAGCGTTTGAAAGTGCTAAATAGGCTGAAATGCGTTTAGACTTCTAGTGCTAAGGGGTCTCTAGGAGAGGGCAGCACTCACAGCTCTAGGATTCTTTCGCAAAGTGCTGTTTCATATGTGTGAAAAAAACGTGTTGAGAAAAATGGTGGAATAAAAAAACAAAAAGACGATATTGTATTCACAGAGAAGAGAGTCTCGTGTTATGTGAGGCTAAAAGAGAAGAATGGTGGGTGAGAAACGAGCCTTCGAGGATTTAACAGGTATATATGGAATGAGATACGTATGCATGTGTGCTTTTCAAGAAGAGAGCGAGACGTGAGAAGCTCTGAGAAAAAGAGTGCACTCACGTTGATGCACTTTGGTGAACGCAGCACGGTAGCTGCTCTCTCGACAATGCACTCCGAGCACCGTTTCACGTGCAATTATGGGTAACCGGGGCCAAAGAGGCTTCTCGGGGGTGGGAAAAGGGTAGAGGGTGGGGCATCGCACTGAGAGCTCGACGCCCGAGAAAATCACCGGTGAGTCGAATTACCTTCTATACGGAACCTGCCCGAATATTGGCGAAATTTTATAACGAAGGGGAAATCCATAAAATCCATTAATATGGGCCACTCTAACAAAATTGAACATTATTTTGTTAATCACTGTTTCGCGTCACAAAGATTCCATAACAAAGTGGAGCTGACACTCATTTATTGCAAACATCGGCATAAAAATTCTTCGATGTTTCAAAATATTTTCTCTTTCATTTCTCGAACATTTTGTAACGACGTCAAAGTTGAAATTTTTTTTTTTTTTTCCTCCAATCTGACAGAATTGCTATTTTCGCTGATGCTGGAAATTGAGAAACATTTACTTGTAAAGAAAACTGTTTTGACGCGTTCGTACACGAGTTCACGTGGAGTAAGTATTAATGGCGAGCCAAGTCGATGAAGCAAAAAAGCAAGAAGCACCGTTAGGTGAGGCCACGACACGAGAGGTGAGGCGGCCATTGGAAAGCTTCTGGATTCAGACGCTCAGAGCGTTGCATCGCATTAACCAGTCGACCGAGTGATCTTGATCCCCGCGGCCCGTTTCTTTTATTATTATCATTATCATTCCGATGTTTTCTTAACACGTGAATTTTTTCCGAAAACTTTGATAAAGTTATATCGAGAACATTTTTTCAACGCGCATTTTTTATTAGACAAAGGATTGATCGTGGAAAATGAATAAAATCTTAGATTCTGAGATTGTTGCAACAATTTCATCTGAAACGGTCCATGTATGTGGCGAGCCTTGCCACGAGAGGTTTCAAAAAGTTTAGGGAGAGAACAAGTACTATAGTTTCCATGAGGATTTCCGTGAGAATAAACTTGCTCGGAAGAAAAATCGTAAAGTAGAGGAGAGAGAGAGAGAGAGAGAGAGAAGCTTTCACGAAAGCTTTCACCACTGGGTTTAAGCTTTTAGATATAAACGTATATATTATACATGGCGGACGTAAAATCTCCGGATAATTAATCTTGGGAGTCATCAATCATCCTGGAAAGAATCTTTGCACCTTCCTACCTCGTAAATATCTGGTAATAAATCGTTCACTTTTTCGGCAAAATATCATAGATCACCATTGTGGAACTTCAATTAATTATTATGAAGAATTACCAACGAGGCCAAAGAATTGCAAAGAAAAATCAAGCTCAAGTAATTTTTGTCATAATTACTTACCGGAAGGTCCACCAGATATTGAAACACATGGTGTTCAGCCAGAAGAATGCAGCAAGGAAGAAAAAGTGCGCCAGTATTGCTGCAAATAAAAAAAAAGACCATAAATTTAAATTACTCCAAATCGTTATTTTTCCCCATAAATTATGAATAAAAATGATTTCTGTATTGTTATCGATCTTTCGAGCCATATTGCCACTTTGATTCAGATAAATTGTCCAATAACGAAATTCTCAAAGGAATTTCTCGAAAGAAAAAAAAAAAAGATTGTCGTTTTCGTTAAAAAATGTATGAAAGAATGTGATTGGAGTCTATTGCGCGCGAGGAAAAATGTATGGCTCGAAGGATCACCTCATACTTCGGGGGATCACAAAATTTCATTGAATTTGCATTTTCCAAAAAAATATTTGTGCATGACATTTTTTTTTATAAATACTTTTTACGATAAATAGTTGACGATTTAGGATTAATCGTATGGATATTGTTGTACCTGATGGTTGAGTAATCATTAATTATTAATCCGAGATACTTTCGTGATTTAGTCCCGATCAATATTTAATTTACAGTATTAAGAGGAGGAAGGGCGTGAGGGATGGGGGAAGGAATAGAGGTTGAAGGGGATGCTCCGAGGACTTGAACGAGAGCGGTGCTTCAACGGTACGAAGACATTTGCGGAAAGAATTATTCATGGAGTCGGTGGCTGAGGAAGGAGGCAGCAGAACGAGTAAGGGTGCAAGGGTGAGGAATGCAAGAAGGGGGCATGATTTCTGGACGAAGGGACGAGGTTTCACAGCGAGTACGAAAACTTTCAGGACGATCGGCTTTTGTCCGCAACATTTTGCTCCGGTGCTTGCTTCGAAGAAAGAAAACGTAACGGGGTTGTTCTTGAGAAGGGGTGAGTCGCTAAGGGATGAAGAGGGTGGGGCAGAAGGAAGAAGGAATGGCCAAAGAAGAGACGTCTCACGAATAACGCTGTCCATAAATTTTTCAGCGACTTGTTAACCTTAGAAATTGGTTCAAAAGAGTAACCAAGAGGGGGTAACCAAGTCCAGCCCCCTCGTGGAAAATCTCTTTTGTCTGCCCATTATGATACCCTGATTCTTGACGAAACCTGAAGAGGGAGGCAAGGCATTAATTTGTAAGAATGCAATCTCTGCTGCAATTTTCAGGCTTTCAAAGAACGCGACGTACGTTGTATTCACGAAGGGCGGTGTTTCAAGTCCGAAAATGAAATTACGAAAGCTTGGGAGTAATTTAATGATGCCCATAGAAATACAGCTTCGCGTTAGGCTCGAGAAATACGCTTTTTCCAACCACATGATGCCAAAAAGTTGTTTTTACAATTTTTCATACATCGCAATCACAGTTGTGCGATACCTCGAACAAAACGCTATCTTCAAATCTAAACTTGTTGTAATTAATTCGCTGCCCATATATCAACTCGATCGGAAGGAGGATTGATGTTAGAAATAGTGCAAATATGGGCTTGTATTTGTAAGGGAAAGGGGCGAGAAAATTTATCGCAAATTCCAACGCCGCTTGCCGCACGAGCTCTCGCGGAAATAATTAAATTTTCCAAAACTAATTACGCCTCGTTGCAATTATAACTCGGTGCAAACAGGGACATTTATCTGGCCGGTTGCAAAGTGCGTTGAGATAAAACGTCTCGTAAAGTGGACTCTCGCCTGATACACGGGGGATGAGTTTAATTTTTATTAAACGTAGCATGTTTATTATTCCATATTTCATTTTTCTGCAAACGTTGAAAAACAAGAAAGCACAAAAACAGAATGCGTTTGTTTCGTTAAATTTCGTTGAAAATCGTTCAAGAATATTTTGAAAGACGAATTGCCAAATTTTCCTCATCAAATATAGTAAAAAAAATTATACGATATGGAAAAAACGATTTTTCAACAGACACTTGACGTTCAATCTGCCAGTGAATCAATTTGAAATGAAATAGCCTATACATGAGAATAAATAGTTGAGAAAGTTCGAGCACTGTAGAATTATCGTACGAGTTAACTCTCGAGATACGAAGCACTTGGCTATTTGCTACGTGCTTATGGATTTACCATACGTATATAACATTTATTATAGTTGTACGAAACGTGAGTATTGGAACGCTGAGTGCGATGAGTAATTTGCGCGTAAACACATTATACCTCGACACATTGCGGTAATCTTCGATATTCATGATATTTGATCAGTTGAGTTATAACTAGAAGAGCGTTTATTAATAAATAATTAAAATAATGATAAATTAACATTTCACACTTGTTTATAAATTGAAGAAAAAAAAATGAAATCAAGATTAAAAATGACGATCGATATGGAAAATTATCAGAAAAATCAGAAATTTGTTTCGTATCTCAATCAATGTTTTTTTCATTTTTTCCGATAATTTTTTCACTTGAAAATATTAATTGCAAGAAATGCTTAGATTTTCTAATCAAAAGTGAAATTTTTTTTTTTTCGATTCTGCATGAATAAATTTTCGTAGACGTGATTATGATTTGTAATAAGATAAATGATTTCGATTCGGAATGATCGGGAAGAGTGGGAGGATGTGAATGTTCTTCAGGGATATCTAGGCCGATCTTGGTCTACCGCAACGAGAATTCCACTTTTTCTCGTTCAACCGGTATGATCGAGAAGTCCAACGACCGTTTAGAGCCGCTGAGTATGCGATATTGCGATTGCGAAACAATTTTAATTTTCTCGCAATATTTCCACACGTCAGTGTGAATGTGTGTATTTTTTTTCATGACCGAATTGCTGATCGTATGGAGTAATGTTTTTTTTGCCGATACTGAGATATTGTCGACGTGAGAAACGACGAATTGGAGGGGGAAAAAGTAAACGTTAGGATCGAGCAGCGAAATGATCGGATCCGCGACCATCCGATCATGTCAATGTGAAAAAAAAACGATGCTAAACCTTGTTACGAAGAACGGGACGGATCATGAAAGCGGGTATCGAAAAATGGCCCGTGGTAAAATGACAGTGTTTGAATTTGACTGAAATTCTTTACGTCGTGCGGTTTCGTATACTTATTTCTACATGTGCGGCTTCGAAATGTAGCCGTGTAATGAGGTACGATCGTTAAAATCTGCAATTTGCATGCGTAAACATTGCTCGTGAGCTCGAGGTATGGGGGTCGTTTTAACTTTACAAAATGTCTGTCTCTCTTTCGCTCACTTAGTCATGAAAATGTAATACCTGTAAATATATATAGTAATACATGATATACATATGAACGCAAACGGAATTCACGATTCGCAAATCTGCAACATTCGTTTTCCGCTCGTTTTCCTTTTCCACTGGCCATTTCAGTACGTGACCATCCATGCATAATGAAATTTATGACAAAGTATGAATACATTTGTAATTGTCTCGGTTTTCCATATCTTCCTGATTATATTTATTTAATTAAACAGTATTAATAGAAATAACGATCGTACCTCGTTTTCGATATTAATCAAAAGTTTTCTCGATTTCGCTTAACGTTTTTTTTTCTTCAGAGGTTCACATTGCCATCGAATGAAAAGCGAGAAGCAACCAGGATCGTAATTACCGACTGTCAATTCAATTGAATCGTCCATTTTTTTTTACGAATTTCCATCGAAACCGTGATGTTTTAATTCCATGGCTGGATGTTGCCATGATGTTTCATAGAATCCGATTGGAGGTAACAAAAAAAAAGTGAAAAATCATTTTCGAATATATAAGGAAATGGGAAAAACGGTAGATCCGCGTCGTTATTCTTGGTTTTCTTTGAAGATTTAACATTAATAAAGAGCCACTTGTGCCGAGAAGAGTTGGTGCTCGTGGTACGTTGATGGGCACGACACGAGTAATTTAATTTGCTGGCAACGACGAAATTTCTTCGCTCGCTGGTTCGTCTCTAGTATCACGAGTACATGGAGACGAGAAGCTCGAGATAAAAATGAGCTTATGCCAGTTTGTTTACACCAACGAGCAACTACCGGTGTTGTTGACCGACGAGAAATTGATACGTGCAATTAGGACGTATATATCGAGAGAAGATGCATTTTCTCCATAACTCAGGGATATTTTTTTCTTTACACGAGAGTGCGTGAATTAACGGGCGATTTATAAAAATTTTCAACGTTCCCAAAGGTAACCCAAACGATAATAATATCGTGACGCTGACATTGCCCGAAATAATTTTTGGCGTAAAATAATTTGCAACTAGTGCGAGGAGGTTTGTAATCAATTTGATGAAATAATGAATTTTATGATTAAATTCGATGATTTTCGAGTCCGATTGATTATCATACGAAACGACGATGACGAAGATGCTATTTTATAATTCGATTGGCTGGCTGGTCGTCACGTTGCTCGAATACAAATTATAATACATAAACGTGTGCGTGAGACATTGTGACGATGAACCTGAGCTCTTGGTACGGTGAATCACTGCGTTCGTACACACTGACGAGTTGATAAATATAACTGGACTTTCGAGAGAGTACGTAAGCCCACACATGACTGACCGAGAAATTTGCCTTTAGCGAATGATTCTTAGGTACCTGTACAAAAGTTTTTGTAACCGATCGATTTGGTCAATGATGTCAATGACATTTGCCGAATGGCACAATAAATCAATATCAAAAACTAAAACTATAAAAAATTAGCGAAAAAAATTGATTTGACAGTTGGAAATTTCATCAGACGATAAGAAAACTCGAACGATAGGCCAAAAAATTGAATTGGATATTTACAGAAAAACCTGTTGATTCCTATCGATTGTGATGAATGGCTGAAAAAAAATTAAACGAATTTGTTGGTAAAGAAATGTGAATGCGAATAAAACAGGATTTATCGTGTGGAAGATGAGATTTAGGGAGAAAACAGATAGATTGGAAAAGACAATTGGTCAGTTCGATATCTCGTGCAGGAGACTAGGACGTGTTGGTGAGCAAATGCAGCCCCGATCGAGGCCAAAAATTTCTCGTCGCCATGGCGGTAATCCAAACGCGGTGAATTCGTACCAATCCCAACGACATAGACACATCGTTCGGTCCAGCAGCAGCAGCAGCAGCAGCATCCGAGGCTCGTTATTATAACGTTGAAGGAATGAAAACTCGAGGAACAAGCGAGATAGATGGAGCGAGTAAGAGACCTTAACTATACATGTATTCGTAACGGGGGAGTCAAAACCGTTCGGGCAAGTTGCCAAAATGATTCCTTCTTGTCTCTTCACTTACATATTTCTTACGAACGATGCTGAATCTCCCACTCAACCATTATGCAACTATGACGATTCAGCCATTACAATGAAAGAAAAAACACAGTCCTAGTCACGTCGGAAGAAAAAAAAATACCACGAAACACCGAAAATATACTAAAGTTACCCGAATTTCAAAACAAACGAAAAACCTGTATTCCCGAAAGCCACAAAGCGTCAATGAATCACCCTAATTCTCTGTAGCTCCCCATGTCCCCAATAGAGGCCCAGCCATACGATTTTTCGTTCCAATTTTTGTTTAAATTCAAATAAATTTTTTCAAAAAATAACTCTCTCAGAATTTAATATGATTTAGTGAAACTAATAAATGCACGGAAGAAACTTCTAAAAGGAGAACGAGTGCCGATCATTTAATGATTCCGAAAAAAAAAAGCAGGAAATTGTTTATTACTCAAAAAATCCAATTGAATATTTCATTGATGTAAAAAAAAAAATAAGTATAATCAGTGAATGGAGTAGCGAAGCAAATGTGCGAACATTGGAAGCACATTCGGTGCTTTCCGGAGCAATGAATTTCACGAGAAAGCCCGTTACTCTCTTGAACATATATAAATATATATAAAGACATATATACACCTATAATATGTGGTGTGTATAGCAAAGTCATGTACGGTAGTAAAACCGGAAGTCGAGTGTCAAGTGCAGCAACAGAGGCGCAGGACAAGGTAAATTTACGGGACGAAGCACACATTTGACCAGGACGAGTGCGACGAGAAACGTCATTTCCTCCACGAAATTCGTGTCGCGTTACCATCCCCATAGCCTTTCCCCTCAGCGAGTCCAAGTATTGTTCAAACTATACAGGGTGTGCCTTGCGGAGCTTGCATCTTCGGAAACATGCGTTACGGAATGTTCCTCGGAACAAGGGTAAAGGTGAATCGTTTTTGTTTATCGTAAAATTGAAATATCCGATTCGTTTATGAAAAAAAAAAAAAAAAAGCAAATTTTCAGAAATTCGGTCATGGCGATTTTTCAAGAATAAATCTGCACGAGATCGCTCGTTTTTCTGCCCCAGAGATTCGATCGAATCTCAATGTTTTCTTCTTCGAATAGAAATTTAACATTTAATTATTTTTTGCTTCATTCTGCTCGGGTTGATTCGAATAAAGATATGGATTTGCGATCGGCACCCTGTACATGATTGAATATATGCATACGTTTGATTTAGAGTGATAGAGAAAGAGATAGAATTGGAAACATTGGCAACCCGCAGCACGCACACCGAATGCAAACCTCGACGAGAATTTGCCTCGTTGCATTGGTCCACTACTGTGGCTGCGAGAGACTAGCCCAAGGGATTTCACGAACCGCGAGCGTATTCCCCGAGTGCGTTGCGACGGCGGCAGGAAACGGGCGTGAGAGAGAGGGAAAGATCGGAAACGCACGAGCGTAAGCTGCATTCGTACGAGGATGTGTTGCGTTAGTTACGTACACAGGTAATTCCTGGCGAAATCGAGTATTTCATGGAGCTATTAAGTCCCGAGGCTCGGTTCATAATTTTTCATAGCACCATAGGGACCAACGATATTTCAGTCAATTTTAGTTTGCGCCGCATTTATACAATAGTAGCGATTCGGGCATCGTTTTCATCGCTGCAAAAGTGACTGCAATTTTAAAAAAGTCATCCAAACTGGTTAACTATCCGGTGGATTTGATTTTCGTACCATTTTAAATCTCCGCGTGGACCAAATTTTTATACAATCGTTCGGGTTTCGTGAGATTCGTTTTTTATTTTCTGTATTCTCGTTTTTTATTGGGTTTTTTGTTCGAGCTAATCTCGCATAGGAATGCCTGCAGCACACATGATCAAAGAATAGATAATGCAGCCCCTATGGATGCATTTACTTGACGGGCTTGAAAATCCGGGACCATTGGCTTAAGCGATAATATATACATACACAATTATCAACGCTATTTCGGGTCCGATGTTTCATCCAATCTATTGTCATTCTAAAAACCCACTTTGTACTACAATATGTGTGACAAATTTGTTTACTGTATGAACGAGATTCGACCGAATATTTGGATTTCGAAACACCTTTTTGGCATCGATCCTCAACTTTTTTTCGCAATGAAAATATTTTTTTTTTTTTTTTTTTTGGAATTTACGCATCCATTTCGAATCGCACAATGAATTCATCGAGTGACTAAATTTTCACGATTAAAGAAATAAAACGCGAGTCTATCACATTGATGATTGTAAACGTGAAAAAAAATGAAAAAGCTATTGAAATTCCAGATGCTTGTGAATATAAAGATTGCGAGACTTGAATACGTGAAATATTACATTATTCAATTTGGATAAAGTCTCGTACGTGTTAATTCGATAATCTAAGCCAGTCTTGCATGTCCGAACCGATGTTATCGATTATACGTCGAATAGAATATGTGACAGTAGTTCGCGAGTGCTGGTTATATTTCCGGTCGAATCAGATCGTCGATACGCCGAACCGAATTTGCTCAAACGGACAAAAAGAGTGAGATCGTGAGAGAAGGCAAGGGAGAGAGAGAGAGAGAGAGAGAGAGTGTGTGGGAGGGAGGAGAGGAAAACAATGGAGAAAAGCCCTGTGACAGGAGATGATCGTTGAACCGTTTGGATCCTGCCGGAGAGTGACATTTGTGTATATCCATGTGGAAGTAAAGCATTTACGAAATTAGGGATTCGCTAATGAGCATTGATAATTAATTGGATAACAAATCAACCGAATTTGAAAGGAAAAAATAAAAAAAAATAAAAACAACTAAATACCGACTCACGTATTTCTGCTAGGGATTCTAAATTATCGGATCGGAGTTACGCGTGCAAATAATAAATATATCTCGGACGGTGAAAAATATTTTCATGGAAAAATTGCGGAATAAAAAAGTAAGAGAAAAACGTAACATTTTCATCGCTGAGGGATGCCAATTTGCATGAAGCGGCGGCGCTCGATTCGTGTATAGTGTTCAACGTCGGAGGAGTCAAAAAAGCGAAAAAGCTCACGGAGTCAAAGACCGATGTTTGTAATATTTACATGCAGCAAGCCGATGATGAAAGTTTGGACGTTTCATTTTTTCGCATATTTATTCCACGATCATCACGATGAGGCACCTATCAGCTTTTGGTAAAAATAGATCCGGTTGGAGAGCGATGAGAAAACAAGAATACACACGTAGACTTGTGTAGGCGATACATAAATTGCGTATACGAGGTATCAGTAACACGTGGGAAGGATAAAACCACGTGGAGCTGAAATAAAAAAGACTGAGTGGGTGAGTGTTTCCCATAATTGCGCATGTAAACATATTCAACGTGCAACTGATGAGAGCAATGGGTAGGAGGGAGGTCAATACTTGGTTGGGAGACCGCTCGGCCATGCATGGGGTCGCGCATCAATCGCTGAGTGGGAGGCAATTTCGTCGAATGAAAAACGAAATTGATTAAATTTTAAAAAAAAGACCGCATTTCATGACGAGATTTTCAAAAAATTATGAATTTTCGAAAATTTTATGAAAAACCGATCGAGGAATCAACGCCGAAAAGGACGAAAAAAAATCAACGATTGTTAATAAAAACAAAAATGAAAAGTGAAAAACGAGGAAAAAAACAAACAGAAATTGATGCGTGGTACACGCGCGAATATATGGCTGCATCAAACATGCTTTTCCACATGGACAGTTCGACGACCTCGATTCGTGCCGCAATTAAGAATCCACACGTTAACTTTAATTCTCGCGATACGTTGCGACAACGGGAAACATTTGTCATGACGACTCACACACTCGTTCAGTACCAATGACAATTGTTACAATTGTTCGATGCTAAAGTTTTCGCAGTTATAAAAAAAAACTCATTTATTTTCATTTAATCGAAAAATATTTGCATTCAACATCATTAAAACATTGAAAAAAAACAATTCCAATTTTTTTTCCAATAAGGTTGATAAATATTTTGATAAAAATCCAAGCGCGAATGAAATAGTGGACGCGTTGAGATTTTTCCGACTACAGACGGTCGTATGAGAGGCATAAAAATATACGTGACTAGAAATCGTTTATGCTGCATAAACTACTAGTCGTAAATGTAGCTCGAATAACAATGGCCAAGGGGAGGGGAGAAAATAGTATTTCGTCGTGTGAATCGATCGTAACACAGAGAGCATTTTGTTAAGAGCACGCATAATGCACATAATCGCCGAGTGTTCTCTATACAAGCGAGACTATGCAATACTGTAATAACGTTTCGAGAGTGGAAATTGTTACAGAGAGCGAACGAGCGAGAGAGAGAGGGATAAAAAGGAGGGTTGAACGAGAATTCACACTCGTTTCACCTCAAAAACATCTGTCGGGTCTCGATATTCATCTGAAGATTCCTTAAAGTTCATCATCACCAATTCCGGGTGTAATAAAGTTGAATATAAAAATGGCAATAAACAACTTTACCAATTGGTAGTGTGAAATAGTTCTGAAAGGCAAAATTTTCGTGCTGGAAAAAAAAAAAAAGAAAATCGTGGTGATACACGATTGAGTGTTAATATTTCTGAACAAAAATATTTTTCTGAAACAAAACAAAAATGTGTGTCTTGCAAAGTGACCACAAAAATTCGTTACGCGATAATTGTTCGTATAAAATTTAACGATTCAAGTTCAATTATTATTGCATTATTTATTTGCGTTGTAAATTTCAGCTGTAAATAATTTTCCTACTAATTTTGCACTTGAATTTCGAGAAAGAGGAAGTAAAAAAAATTATCGTCATTCGCAGCAGTCGTTTAATTCTGTTGGGAATGAAAAAAAAAAAAAAAAAAAAAAGAAATAGAGAGAGAAAGCGTCACATTACGATTGGGAAAGGCGATAAGGGGAACTCCAGCACCTGCTTGCACGAGAAAAAAGAATTTGCATACTCCCCAGTCACATTAGGCCTCCTCGATGCTCGGCTATTTATGCAAAGGCACGCACATACGAGGGCTCGTACGCGTAGAGATCAAGCATCGTGTCCCGAGCAATATTCCACGCGTACGAATATCCTGTTCACGACAAACGTGTGTGCGCTTCATTTTTGTTCTTTTCTCTTGTGAATGGTGTGAATGGTTAGTGTGGGGCTGGACGAGGCATGTGTGGTGGGGAGCTCGATGTCGGAGGGTAGGTCCAGAGTTAGGAATGGGGTTGAAGAAGCCAACACGTGTGAGGGATGAATGTTCCAACGTATGGGCCGTTTCGTCTCAAATGATAAACAAATTTCTATTATCGCAAAATTTGTCTTTTCAAGTCAATTCTCATCGTTGATTTAATTTATTCTCATTTTGAATCCCTTCAACCTTAATTGTAATTGTAAATGGAGATTTAACCGTCAAAGAATGATCCTGATTTGTCAATTGCACAAATACGAAAAAAAAAATATTCAATTTTCTTTTTTTTTTTCATGAAAAAATTCAGTTTCTCGTGAACCAGCATAAAAAACGAATCGGAAATTTTTCTCACGACTTCGAAAGACTCCAAGGAATGTTGAAGAATATTTGCGAAATTTTTCGTTGAGTGGTTTCGAGTTCAGGTTCGTAATCAGAGGAGCTCGAAATTACCGAACAGTAAATTTCGAAAGATTGGGAAAAGCCTGTGGTGAATTCGACATCGAGCGTCTTCTATACGTGCGAACGTTCGCGAGGAGGTCGAGGGGATCGCGAGAGTGCAAGCACTGAAAGAATTTTTATTTCTGACAGCAAGGAAAAAGGATGCGCGGCTCATCCAATCGCGGAAACCGTGCAAGGGTAAATAAACCCTCGAGGTTCTTCTGGTTCGAGTGGTTTTTTCCCGTTTGTACGGGTGTCGCGCTTCGAGGCCAACATATCAGGCATTTAAACGTGTATATGCCCCATAAATATATAAAAACATGTGGAAAAATAAATGTGAAGAAATTTGCATCGATTTTATGCCAAAACTGTTGCCGAAACGTTACTGAGAAACGTAAAAGATGAAACAATATTAGGGTCAACAAGCATGGCTGTTTTTCCGTTACGAGCAAAAATTTATATTTTACGAACAAGTTCAAAAATAGCACCGCCATCACGTTTTCGAATCCGTCCGGTTGGAAAACCTCATTCGCTCAATTTTATAGTCGGTAAAAAGTACAAAAAAAAATAGAGCTCCGAATGATACAAGTGAAATGTGAAGAGAAGAGGCAGAAGGTAAAGGAAAAAAGGCTCAATTTTAACGAAGGACAAAAGGAACTTACAGCAGGGCGAGTTAAAAGTCTCGAACGGCGCGAGGCCAGATGAAGAATCAAGAATTGAGAAGGAAGAAGGGGGGACCTGAAGAAAAAAGTGCCTAGAAGCCAGCTGAGAAGCCTAGCCACGAATGAGAAGAAAGAGAAAACGTGGCGAACGTGTTCGACAGCTGGGTAAATCAAAAGGTCTTGTAGTCGTATGGGTATTTGAGAGAAAGTCCATGTGTATGTGTGTGTTGCGATCCAAAATCCGAGAAATCCTTATTGCAGGTTTCTCCTGGATGGGATTTTTTTTTTTCAAAGCTTTTTCGAGCCCGGAGTCTGCAGAGCATCTGGAAGGCATGGAGAAGTGCAAAGGTGTGTGGATCCCCGTGTATCCAGGAATTGGTGTTTATATGGCCGCGTCGCGTCAACTTGGGTATAAAATTTCAATCGAAGAGAATTATTGAAAATGAATTTCAAAAATAAATTTCAAACTCGACGAAGAAAAAACTTTTTTAATCCAATCCATTCAGATTTTTTATTCACTCATTTTTTCCCCTCATGATTCTTTCATTTCTTTGCCCAAAATTTGATGTGGGATTTTTCAAATTTTTCAAAAACTTGGATAATTTTTGGAGCGTGTGATAATTTAACTGTGTCAGAACGGGACGTTATTAAAAATCAATTGAATGCATTGTTGAAATTGTCGAATAAACTGCTGGTCCATATTCGCACCAATTTGTTGGAGGATAAAGGTGCGCGTCACGTGTTCGTGACCTGCACGAAGCAAGGACGTGTGGTTCGGACTGAAGAAAAAGGTCTCGGTAAGGGCGAGGAGCATGTGTTCGGCGGTTATGAAAAAAAAAAAAACGGGAAATGAAAGAAAAGAAAAAAATTCATGCCGACGTTCCGGCTGGCACGTGAAAAGAGAAAAATTGCAAAATTATTTTTATCATTATTATTGCGATATAAAATCTACGTAGTCTGATTGTTGCTTTGAAAAATAAAAATAACGTTAAACGACTGTTGTCTGAAGCGCATTAATTACAACTGGTAAGGGATGGACAAAAATAAATGAAAAAATACTTCAATAGAAACGACCCTAGTGCGAAAAGGGCTGAACGTTTGGAGGGTCGAGGAAAACGGGTTGAGCTCTTTCGTCGCATTAAAATAATAAGCATGGCCAGAGCATTAGCGTAATTAACCGCGAGACTCACCAAGAAATTTGACTCCGCGCAAACACAAGACCTTTTGTTCATGAAATATGATTTTAAATACGAGAATAAATTCAACAGCCCGAACGTAAAATTTTGCACTCGTATACTGAACCCGAAGAATTTTTAAATATCAAAAAACAACCATCCCAGCGACAAAAATAAAAAACAACGTCGAGATCCGGGTCATTTTTTTCATGAAAATAAAATGAATATTCTCGTTGACTTACGAAATTTTTGTCCGCCAGAATTAGGCGACCATGTTTCGTGGGAAAATCAATTTTTATATCTACAGAATATTAATGGCAAAAAGCCCACAACCTCGTGACCAGCCTTTCGATATTCGATAAGCGTCAATCGGAGACAATACTGTAAAGAATATTTTTAAATATTTCCGACGAATCATCAACCGATAGGATTTCTCAGGCCTCATTTTGAGGTCAATGAAAGTGATACGAGCTGTTTCACACACTGGTGACTGGAGCAATGTGTTGACAAAATTTTGTCGAAAAGTATACAAAGCCAAAATATTGAGGAAGTTGTTTGAAAAATGAAAAACTCATAATTGGTTAAGTTAATTGATGAAACATATACGCGGTTCGAAAGGAAGTTATGTATATTAATGTATTTTTACTTCATGCTCTACTTATCGAGATCGTACAACGACATCGAGCCCACGAGCAAAGTGTTGGGTGACCTTCTTTTTATTATATTATTTTTTCTCTTTTTCTCTCAATCTCTCTGCGCTTCGAGCACCTTCCTTTGTTCGTCATGTACGTGCGTGTTTGGGCATCTGTGAGAGAGGCACTCGGCCCAGTTATTGCAGAACCCCTTAAGTACGTAATACGATCGTGTCCGGAGAAAGAGAGAAAGAGGTGAAAAGAGAAAAGAGAGACAGGTAGCGAAGAGGAGAGAGAAAAAATCTCACGTGCACAAGGTGAGTGGAACGGTGCCGGAGAATGAGATAAGGCTAAATAAACGATGGGAAGAGGAAGAAAAAAAAACTCAACTCGAGGAGAAAGGATCTGAAACGAGATGGAAAAAAAAAACAAAAAACAAAAAAACGCCGAATCGAGAGAGTTCGCGCGATCGTTGGAGCAGCGCGTGTTCTACTTCGCCGAGAATTCACTGGACCTCCTATCCTTTTTTTCTCTCTTGCCAACTCATCCGCCCGGTGGATGAATCATCCGAAGGAGGAACCCGAAACAATATTTTCTTTGCAGCCCTTCTTCTGTAACTTCATTAAGAAAACCGAATCAATATTTCCGAATCATTGGCATCGATGCTCAGATACTCGAATAAAAATATTTATTTCGAGGGGAAAATTGTTGCGAGTGAAAAAATGACGACAAGTTATAATTATTATTGAAAAATGACAAATTTTTTCGACGATTCTGGATGCAGGGAAATTCTAAAGTCTCTGAAAAAGTAATGAGAGAGACTGAGCTCTAATTATTTTCTTCATTTTGTGGAGGGCTTGCAAAAATGGTGTAGAAAAAAAAAAAAGAAATGGAAAAGAGGTCGAAAACAGCGAGAACGGTGAGGAGAATGGGAAAGATCTGCGATAGGAGAGAATATTGCCGGAAATCCGGTTGAAAAGAGCACCAGATTTGTCGAGAAAAAAAAAACGGCAAGAATGCGGCAAAAAAGAGAGATGCGAATCTGTTGGAAGAGAAAGATGGTTGAAACTGTTATTATCAAGATAAAGCTCGAAACGGTTTCTTTCCCTATTTTCATACAGCATGTATCCTTTTCCCATATCGTTACACACCGTTGATCGTTCGTCCCATTCTACGAGTTCACAAAGGTCGTAGAGAAAATTTTCTCCCCTCTCATTGTTTTTTCTTTCTTGTAACAGTAAAAATAACAGCGCCGCAGTAAATACGTCAAGAGTTTTTCCTCCCTGTTCCTGGATCATAAAAAATAAATGTACATTTCATTATAGTTTTGAAAGAGAGCGGGATCGGCAGAGCAAAAGAAGAAAAAAACATTGCTTTCATAATGAAATGACAGAAATTTTTGAAAAAATCAATAAAATATGAAGGAAAAAAAATGTTGCTCCGACTCAGGAAATTGGATGAATGTATTTTCTGATCTCACGATCCTGGGAGTTTTATTGAATGCGGAAAGAAAAAAAAATGGAAGCCACAGATAGCAAGGGAAAAATAAAGGCAAAGTTTTTTTTTCTCTTTCGATCGCAATTTTGCATTTAAAAAGCAGCTGAAATCCGGATCGAGAACGAGGGATTAAAATCTGCAGATTTGAGCTCGTGTAAAATCGGGATAGCGGGATGCTGAGGGGAATGAGATGAATTCTCATAAACGTTCAGGTATATACAATGGAAAAATCCGGGCAGGTGGGGCGAAGGGAGGGCTTGCATTCTAGGAGCTTTCTCATGTGAATGCAGAAATGACGATATATGTATATAACGTAAAACAACAGAGGAAAATAATGAGCGGTCCATGGATGAAAACTGGCAAACGATCGTAAATCCTCCTCGAGATGTCTACCGGTCGGCTTTACGATCCTTCATTTCCTTCCAGTATACAGAACAGTGTGGACAAAGACGACGAAAGCTCATGAACGTGGAAACAGAGCGACGGAGACGAGATTTTGAGTATTTCGGGGGTAAAATGGACCACCGAATATCCATATCATAAAAACAACATTTTCTTAGTCGGAGTGGAAAATACATACTAACCGAAATATGGCTAAAAAATATTCTGACACCATTCGAAATGAAATTTTTTTAAATAAATTACGAATGCTGCAACATTGCATGTCCAAATTCATTATTTCACTAATATTTGCTACGTTTTTCACGGTTTCGCCTAGCCTCATTGCGAATAGAACAGAATAGCGTATCCAAAAAGAGTGTCCATGTGGTTGAAATCTGATGGCATAGAAAACAGTCGATATTTCCTCGAAAACGCAACAACTGTTGGATCGTGAGTAGAAAAAAAAACGGAAGGGGTCCATTTTACCCCACCAAGCCTGAAATTTCGTGCGGCCTAACGATGATAGTAGACAAACGTAGGCCTGAACAATCCAATGGCTTCCATATTGGAAATGGGCTCTCGTGAAATCGAATATCTCATAACGTTACATACAGGATCTATGAGAGTTTGTATGCAGACCGTGATTATTATTCGTATCAAATCTGAACTGAGCGAAAAAAAGTGGGGAGCCAAAATCAATAGCAATGAATGTAGATCTGTATCAATATTGTCCATATTGGAACGTTTAAACTTCGAATAGAATCCGAATCGAATTCGCCAGCATAAAAATTTAAAAAAAAAAAAATTTAAGTCGACATGTACGCGCCAGATCCGGAATTCCTTTGATCAACGAGACTAATTAAATAATGAGACGCAATTTTGTTCATCGGACTGAGCCATATATATATATATATGCATGGGGTGTGGCTGAAAACATTGGAAAAAAACTGCAGAAACAGAGGGACCCGAAAAAAGGACCACCAGCATTGAAAGGATAGATGGAGCGAGAGAAGAAAAGATTTTAAAAAGAAAAAGAAATAAAGTGTCTCCATACAATACGTATACTTATATTTGTGCCAGAGAAATGGGCACATAGCAAAGTTATTCGAGCGAGAATCGCAAGAGAAACCGCAACAACAAAAAAAAGCCAAAGGAACAAGTGCACAGCTCCCTCGTACTCTAGCGTGGCTTTTTGGCGCCAGCAGGCTTGAAATTCTCTCCCATATATCTTTATTTATTTCTATGTCTATAGATATATGTTTCAATTTTTTTTTTTTTATCGTCTTTTTCTTCATTCCCACGCTTCAAGACTGGTTCATCCCTCACGTGCTTGGAAACTGCATTACGCGGTACTTTCTTTTTCCTTTTCGTTATCCCAGGCGAGGGATTGACGAGCAGCCCAGATTTTGTGACCCTCGATTCGCAACTTACGTCTGTTTTTTTTCTTTTTTTACAACTTTCCAAACTTGTCCCAGAAAAATCATGAATTTTCAAAATCCAACGCAAACCCCATTGTAAATTAATTTACATTGATACGCGAAAAAAAAACTTTGTAACAAAAAGTTTCATAGTCCAATGAACAACAAATTGTGGTCGATGCATTGAGAGAACGTTTGACACATTAAAAAAAAAAAGAAAAAAGAAAAAAAGAATCATTCAACTGAATTTGGTGACTGTCACGAATGAAATATTGAGATAAATCTATCGTATAAATAGTACCGAGTTTGGTGAATTTCATTGGCAATTTTCGATTGTGATATATGTGAAGAATCCCGGTAGTTAATTTCGTTCGGTGAATTGAAATTTTGCACATATAATCGAGGGGCATATACGAGCTTTAACCCACCCTCGTGCTCTGGCGGACTATCTATTGCTATCCATGAGCCCGCTCATCCACGCAAGTACCACTTATCGTTCGTTTTGGATCAGAGTACAGAGGAGTATCCTCCGAAAGATATAATCACAGAATTTTTATTGAAATTTTTTCATCTCTTTTTTTCCCGGCAATTTCACCGAAAATCAATGGTTGATGGTTCACTAAAATCGCAAAAGATAAAAATTTAATCGAAATATTATCATTCGTTTCCAGCCCTTGCGAATTATTTTCATGGCATGAGAAAAAAAAAAAACAATAACTCAAGATTTGGGAGATTAAAAATATCAGATTTTTCAGTTTGAGGGTGAAAAATGTTGCGAACGGCGGCATTTTTTGTGACGCGTCTTGAGAATCTCACTTTTGAAATTTACTGCTTATTAAAAATGCCTCCATGTTTTTATCGCAGATCCAAAATTTCGCAAAATATTGGAGAGAAACTATGGAGAGAAAAAATTGAAGATTTTGTGGAAATGGCGAGGGTGCGGAACGCACGAGTTCCGATAACCAGATACTGCATGCTCTATAGATCACTGAATAAAAAGGGCAAAATGAAGAAGAGAGAGAGGGAGAGGCTGAGAGACTGGGGACAAGTGGAAATACATAAAAGAGGGGTTCCGAAATGGAAGGGATGATAATCCGATTCAAGTACGCACGGTTATGCACCCTCTTGTCATTTTTCATACTGAGTAAGAGGATAGTTGACTCAAGATTTTATCTCTCGTCGTTATCTTTATTCGAAAGTGAACAAAATTCGTTTCTTTGCTATAAAAGTTGTTTCGACTTGTGTGCAACTATTATATCTATAAACAAATAAATATTCTACGAAAAAAACAAACGGTCGAGATGAAGTGGAAGAAAATATTTCGATGAAAAAACTGAAAAAATCATAAATATCGAGAACAAATATTGAAATAACGTTGGAAGGAGGAAAAAAGATACAAATACATCATTTCCAGAAGAGCTCGAACAATTCAATTTCGCTGCACATATTTAACCGTTTTTTACCCCTACGAACTCCAGGGGAATTGAAAGATTAACTTGCATCCCTTATTTACAAGAACAATTTTTCACCCTCCGAAAAAACGTAGTGTAAAGAAAAAAAAAGAGTCAACGATTATCCTTATCGGGAATCCTCGAACTTATTGATGTTTTTCCACGATAATTTTCGTGATTAAGTCTGCTCGTATGTAAAGAAAAATGGTAGATTAAACGGGCGATAATCCGATTTTCGTGAAGTTCATGAACGCGACGTAGCCGGAGCGTCTTTATCGAGCTTGAACGCCCCTAATATTGCATGTCTCTCCCATGGTCGACCGAATTAATGAGCAACGTGTTAAAAAATCCCAAAGTTATCAAAAAATTAAAAATAATGATTATTGACCGAAAAAATTGACTTTATTTGTTAATTTTGGCCAAACAGTCTTTTCAAATGGAAGATTGGATTTTAGAACGAGACTTGTCTGGTAGTTTGCCGGGATGGTTTAATTCCCCGATGGTTTGGGTGCGTGGAGGTTAAGCGAAAAATCTCCGAGATCTCCGAGGGAGAAAGTTGCAAGGCGAGAAAGTAGGAAAAAAAAGGAAAAGGCGAGGGTGAAATATGGGGGGAGAAAAATAAGGGGGAACAAAGATGAAGGTGGTGTGAGTTGCTTGACACGCCACGACGACGACGATAAATCGAGCGTGAGGATTGCGTAAGGAAAAGCCAGGGGGAGGGGTGAAAAGTCACCCCTGCAGAACGAATCTCGTTTTCTCGGTGTTTTACCCCCATATGACTGCAAACTGAAGCGAGCATTTCTTGCAATTCCAATTACAAAATAAAAGGATAATTTATGCCTTTGTTCTCAGCGAACTCGTAACTGCTTTTCCATGTGCTCAAAAATAGGCCTCGGTTGAGTTCCGAGGAGAAAAAGGCGAGGGCGGCACAGACATAACAAAATTCAACCGGCTGCTATTGCAGCAAAAATGAATAAACGATAGCAAAAACAAAAAAAGAAAGATCGTCGTCTCCAGTTCTTCATCATTTTTCCAAATAAACTCGTCAATTTTTTTCGAAAATTTCCACAAACTTCTCCATAAAATAAAATACAATAATTTGGTTGAATTTATAGAAAGATTTTGTAGAATATTTATAGAAAAGTGTTTCCTCTCGTCCCACAAACTCCCTGTGAGCAGAAAACTCATTTTAATTCGTGAACTACTTCTCGAGGCAGAAACTGACGAAAAAGTCCAACAGGCGAACAAAGAAACTCAGACCTCCATGAAATTTCGTCTATATTCTTGAAAAGCAATAAAAAAAAAAGTCAACGCGATGAAAGGATAAAATTCTGGAATTTTCGCACTCAATTCTGATGAGAAGAAAAAGGAGCGAGTGTTTTTGTCTCGAGGAATAATTATCACGACAGGAAAAAAAAAAATAATCCTTAAAATCTGGTACACGAGTCGCAAGATTTTGTCATCGTTTTCGCGACACATCGAGGAAGAGAAAAAACAGTGTCACCGTTGAAATGAAGATGGGACTTTGTCGAGGATATCAAGAAAAGTGGAAAGGGAAAAAAATACCGTTGGAAAAAAAAAGAATAAGAAGGAGAAGATAAAAAGAGGAAGAAGCGAGCGAAGCGTGTCGACGACCACTGGTCTCTCGGATTCGGTGACAAGACACGAACAATGTGCAACGAGGAAAGTCCTCTCTCCAGGAAGAAGAAAAAAATATCAAGTATGGGCTCTTGCATGCTTTATCGAGAAAAAAGATTTTTCAGAAATTCATAACTTCAAAAAAATTATATAAAAAAAAACCTTTTCAAAGAGATTTTTAACGCTTCGTTTATACACTGGGTCATTTTGACCCGGAGCAATTTCTCAGCTCCGAATAATCCGACTCGAAAAATATTTTCGACAAGTGCATTCCCGATTTTTTAACATTAATACCGAGCCAAGTAAAGATCCGGGTGAAATTGACCCAGTGTGTAAACGAAGATTAAAAATTGAGCAAATTCATTAATCTGACGAAAGTGATAAATAAACAAAGAAAAATCATGCCACAGCGTTTGATTTATTTCTCGATTTCGATCGATTAACGTTTGGGCTGAAAGTCGAAAGAAATTTATCTCATAAAAATAATGAATTTTTCGTGAACGAGCCCGTGCTCGAAATGTATGGGAAGGATAAAGAGAGAAAGCGCGAGATGATGAAGAACAAGAGCTTCTGTACGAAGTAGCCAGAGCGGAAGAAGATCGAAAATACGAAAAGACTGGGAGAGTGAACAAGAAAAAGAGTAAAATAAGGGAGAAAGAGAGAAAAATAAAAATTGAGGAAAAGAAGTATTATACCAGAAGAAAATGGTAGCCGTACTCGTCGGCAACGGCGAGGAAAAAGATGAACGAGTTGGCTTAGACGTGACGCTACGACGGTTACGATTTTTCACATCAACCTTCATATACCTATAGCGTCATATATGAACCAAAAACATGCGAAAAAGCATGAGGAAATAACGATCATATGAAGAAACCTTACGGGGAAAAAACTGCCAGAGCTCGAGAGATAAACAATAAGAGGATACCGCAAGAAAAACAAATGATGCGAAAAAGTGATAATTGGGACGATAAAAACAATTAAACGGGACAAGAGAAAAAGCTGGAGTTTAAATAAAATTGAATATTGTGACCTCCATTTGCGCCACTACATTTTCTCGATGATTGATTGAAAATAAAACAAAGTGAAAAAGCGAGCAATGCTCCCGAGAGTCGACGTTGCAGAAAGGGAGAACAAATGGGAAGAAAAAACAGAGAGAATCGTTCCGATAATAACAAAGGTTGGAGAAGACAAAAGGCCGGGAAATTGGCGTTTGTGAAATAAATCGTAGAAAATGACAAGAGAGAATGGACCAAGAATCATACGTGCGTACATAATTCTTCAGATTTTTTAGGCAAGTAAAAAAAAAAGAAAAAAAAAAAGAAGATTTTTTTGTTTGTTTCTCGTCCCGTAGAATTTTCCATTTTTATAACCCGCTTGGTGGATCACTGGCGAGAAGAAAAAGGTAGACATATATAAAAACAAGAATCGTTCATGGCGAATGAAATGAATAGATTGGCCCGCAGCAGTACACACACACGGGGCGAGCAAGCACAGACTCTTTTCTCTCGTTTTCAAACCGTTTGGCTTTGTGAGTCTCGCAGGGATGAAAACGATGGGCCCAGCCTCTATTTTCAACCCTCATCCTCCGATGCCCTTAAATCTACTCCCTCGTCCTTTTTTCTCATCTATCAAATGCCAACTCTCTTTCTCTCTTCCTTTATAAATACCGATATATATTTGTACACATGGCAAAAAAAAACAACGATCTGTTGGACCCAAGGAAAGCTCTTAGTAATTTTTTTTCAAATTTATTTGGCCGGTCGATAAAATTTTTTCCTTCGAACACAAAAGAAATGGTGTTTCCCCTCGGGGAGGTATTTACTTTGTTATTGATTATCCTTGATTCGTTATAATTATCAAATTTCCAAAATCCACTGGACAAAGATAATCCTCATCGATAATCAACGTCCGCAATGACCCATCCCTTCCGGTGTCATTAAAGCGAAAAACAAGTTTTTGTATATAATTTAATTTTCCTTCGTGGGGAAATAAAGTATCGACGTTTGACGGTTTAGTGAAAAAATGAAAAAAAATAAATATTACGAGACAAGCCTGGACAGTGTGAGAAACAATTTTATGGGAAATGCATTTATATAGATATAGATGTTTATGTTTTGTATAAGAAAAACATATAGATGTAGTATATATTGATATGTTACAAGGATAAGCGCCTCTGGCTGCAAGAATGCATTACGAACACGCATCAATCATAGTTGCCGGAGGCTGAAGGCCCTAAAGAAGACGAGAAAGAGAGAGAGGGAGAGAGATCGTAATGAAGGTGGCGTCGACGAGCACGCTGAAGAAGACGAGAAGAAAGAGGAGACGAAGAAGAAACGTATAAGAAAAAGGAGAACCGTTTGCGAGTGAGGCACGCACGCACTATGAGCGCACGCGAAATGTCCCGAGACGAGGTTCACTCGCCGTTACAGCATCCACGCACGCTCCATCAACATTGTAGCGAAGGAAATGAGGAGATGAACAAAAATAATGACGTTTTTATTAAAGTCTCGAGTCTTGAATTATTTTGCGAATGAAAATTCATCGAATGCATCGACTTAATCATTCAGTCATCGATTTTCAATCGAAATGTCATGACGTGTTGAATAAATCATTAAAATCTTGGCAACGATTGGTAAGAAAAGAAATTTCATTTTTTTTTGTTTTCATCCTCCTTCCAAAAGTTTACGTAAGGATTATTATTGGAAAGAATATCTCATGCGGAATTCACAATGGCATTTAAAATCAGTGCACATAGCTGGGATGAATTGATATTCCAGAAACGTAAGTACCACGCCTTGGCCACCAGGGGTCGACGATTCTTTGCCAAGGACGTTGCTTTCTTTTCATTCTCGTCCTATTCTTTCTTCTCGCCTCCAAACGACTCATTCTTTTCTCTTAAAATCCCCCTTTCCCTCTCTATCTCTCCTTATTTCTTTCATCCTTAATGTATTTCTCGCCACACATTCAGCTCATTTGTTTTATTCATAAAGCCTTAATTACGAGACCCAATTGAAACGACAATGAGACAAATGAGGAGAAAAGAATCTGTGAAAGCCTTTTGAGCATACTTGCTCGAAGTATCGTGCCAAAAAATTTCATATAATTGCACCATTCAGCGAGTAGACAAAGCCATTTTTTCTTCATTTAACATTAGACCTTGACGTTTGAAAATTGACTCAAATATTTTTCATAAAATAAGAATTAAAAATAAAAATTCTACAAATATATTGATTGCGATTTTTTTCGAAATTTTTATTCGAAGAGGAATAATAACTTTTCGCGCTTAGTGCCGTTCATTACTAAACGGATATTTGACAAATAGGAGCTTTGACGAATAAATAGACAATTGTGATGGTCCGCGTGTTGACGAACAATGACGATTGTTCGTTGCGAATGCATAGTGAGAAGAAAAATTAGTTTCGATTCTCTGTCGCAAGCATATTGCATTTTGCCGTCGTTCTCACAGTTCTGGGCTTTTTATTTTTGCTCATTTTTTGCAGTACCAATCGAGGATTTCGATAAGAGCGGAAACGAAGGGAGATTCTCTCCGGACTCGAGGCCACCCATTAACAATGAACCCTTTATAACGTCCAAGTGAGCCGAGCACGTGGAAATAAAAAATTCAGTCGACTCGAAAAATAAACGGAAGAGCGGATAAGAGAAATTTTCGTACCGGCAATTTCACGCTAAATTAGAAACATTTCAGACTTCTCGAGTTTCATTTCCCTGTCAATAATTCCCCCCCCCCCCCCTCCTCCTCCTTTTTTCCGAATGTTTTCCTGTCGAGACTTTTTCATTTCATTGATAATCTCGTGATATGAATAAAAATCGGAAAATGATGTTCAAGCTCTAATAAAATTGTATGAAGAATTTCCAATCTGCACGATGAAAATTGTCTAAACTTCAAGGTCATGCCAAGATTTGATTAAATAACATTAATCATTGGAATTATCAAAAAACTCGTGTCCAATTAAGTAAAAAAAAAAAGATAATTAACGTAAAAATTTGCCAAAGTTTCAAGATGTGATAAAAAAAAAAAATGGAGGGTCAAGATAAAAGTGAATTCTTCTGAATGCGCATTTCCGTTTGGGCATAAAAATTTGTGTGACAAAGTCTGGACGCGATATTGTCGTTATAAATTCCATCGGCCTTAACCCAGGAGGTTCGTTTCGTCGCTTGTTTCCTCAGCAACGAGGGTCGCGGTGGGAAAGGTCAGGGACGAGAAGAAATGCCGCGCGATTCTCGTTCGTCGATCTCGCAAGGCAAAGTGAAACAAGAAAAAAAGCGAGAGAGAAAAAAAAACGGAAGAAGAGACGAGAAAAGGAGGAAAAAAAAAGGTAACAAACAAGAAGAGGCCGAAAGTATCGAGTAGTTGAGAGATTTCTCCTTGTTTTTGTTCCCTTGAGACCGAGAAAAAAACACGAGGATTTACACTCGAGATAAGTTATTTAAAAGTTTGTCCATTCCACGTGCCTCGAGATATGTTTCGATACCTCCTCGATTTCAAGACGAAAAAATTATTTCTTTCTTCTTATCGTTGCACAAACAGACTAAGTTTCGGTAAATAAGACGAGAGATTGAAAAACTTTCATTCAACGAAAACATTGGAAACTACAAAATTAAAAATATTCCTACGGAATAATTTTATCGCCGAATGCGAAGTTTTCGATCGATGAAAATTCATACGGACGAACAAAAAATGATTCGCGTCGAGAATGCGTCAAATAATTAAGAAAGAAGAAGCATTTGGCTGGAGTAAAAATTCAGCAATATTGTCTCGGCATTTTTTAGCGAACTAGCAACGAATAACCGATGATTCGTGACAATAGTTGGTCAATACGAAAATATAAAAACAACATATCGTTAAAAACAATAAAAAAAAACTAATAACCGTGGACAAATAGATCGAAATGATTGAAAAAGCCTTCGGAAAATTAGAAAGGAAGGTCGCTCTAATGAACGAGGAACGAAGAATTAAAAAAAAAAAAAAAAAAAAAAACAATAATTCTGCGTGCGGATAATAAGCATAATGGCAAACTTTAGTATTCTCCAAGGATTGGAATGTGACTCGTCACGTTTGCCATTATTTAACGATTCCCCGGATTGTGCCTATATAAGTGTGTCGTTGCGTAAAGAAGAATCGACGACTGCTACCGGATTGTCAAGACGCTCGTGACATTAAGAAACAACAATAATAACAATTGCGATGCACTGAAGATTTCATGGGAAAAAAAATCGCACAGAGAGAATTCAGCGACGAAATTCCTCAGCCGGAGGATGAATGAGACTTTCAATGAAATCGAAGCGATCGAAAAACGAAAAGAAAACTATTAGTTCCCATTTCTCAACGTAGCCGGGTCCATTTTACCCCACCGATCCGTATTACCCCTCGTCGGGCTATTCATTACCATAAAGAGACTCGAGGAAGAGATTGTGAGATTTTCAAGTGCGATTCAAAGGCTACATACACGGTTTAACGTACAAAATATATTTATTTACGTCGAGGAATTTAAGTGGGTCAGACGCAAACGTTGTGCTGTTAAACTTTCTCCTTTCTTTTCTCTCTCCCTCTCCTGATGGGATCTGTGCGCGCTAGTAAAAGCCTCGAATATCGCGTCTCTCGACACTTGCCGAGACCCTGCAAGGTCCTCAACCCTCGTGGTTTTTTACGGCGATTGCGAGTCACCGCGAACGATCTCAGAAGATGAGCAGGAGAGAAGAAAAAACAAACGTCTCCTCCATGGGATCGTGGTTTTTCATACAAGAAAAATAGCCATATTTGTCGCGAATTATTTTGACTCGAATGATTGACGAAAAATAACCATTAGAGACAGAAAAAATATGTATAGAATGTTCAAGGTTTATATTTTGGTAAAGCTGCGAAACAATCAAACTTTTCGGCTGAATCGTCGGCTCCGAAACCGACAGGAATATCAATCACCAAAAAAATGTGTACATTTTCCCGAATAGTAAGGCAATATGAAAATAAATCATGAAACGTTTTCCGTTTCACCTCATTTTGGTCTATACACTCGGACAAGCTTGGACGAATGGAATTTTGGGGATTGGAGATGGAAATCCCTCGTGGATGTAGTCCGAGGGTGAATAAATCGTTTGCTCTCCGGTTTCGGAAGCTCCATAGCCTCGTAATCGATTTTAACGATCGCTAAAGGACGCGAATCGAACATTCGTTCAAGTACGTCATCTTTCTCTTTCTCTTCCCCTCTCTCCCCTTCTCTCCCTCTCTCCTTGATTCTCTCCGGGCGTTTTTAGGCTACGAAGGAAGTGGCGAGAAAGAGGGTCGAGGAGAGAGAAGAGCAAGGGCTTTGCCAAGGGATTACCACGATCATCCGAATAATTACCCCGTAGGATAGTTTCGGTTGAGGGTAAAACGCCCCTGCAAATATAACCAGTTGGTTCACAATCTCCCCCTCCTTTTTCAGTCACATATGTATATGTATGTGTTACACGAGAGTGTTTCACGTGTCCTGACCGAGGGGTAGTTTGGGAATGCTATGCACGGAGATTGAGTGGACAAATGTGCACGAAGAGGAGAATTGGAAGAGATAGAGAAAGAGAAAGGAAGAGCAAGCGATAGAGACGAAACCAACGTATGGGATTTCCCATGCTCAATTCTCTGTCCATTTCATTTTACTTTACGGTCGACCCAACGCATTTCTTCTAAAATAATAATAACAAAAAGTTCTTAAATGAACGATCAATTCTTCGTAAATATGAGAAATTTCATTTTTCCTCGGTAGCAGTAAAAAAAAATTGCAAAATTTAAGGTCGTTTGGAAAAAAATATTGAAATATTAGAAAAAAAATTGAATGTACGATTTGAATTGATAAATTTTTATGCAAGTGCATCAATGATAAAACGATTATTGAAATTTCTATTTATTCGTTTATCCTCGTCGATATTGCTCGGGTTTGTTGAAAACTGATGCAAATGATAACGTTTAAAAAATTTTCAAACGAGAAAATATCAAATAGAATGGATGATTATTGTCGAATGGCAGATTCAGTGTCGAATGCCTTGTAGGTGAAAATAGGAGAGAAGCAAGGAGCGAAAATCGAGGGGTAAATTCGAATTCTCACGGTGAATTGGTTTTAACGATTTCAGGCATGTATCCTTGTCCCCCTTGCTCGACGATATATTGGAAAATTGAGGTTTAGATTATCGTCAAGCAAATATGGATCAGACTCAATATTCAGGCTGATTTGATTTTGTTCGAAGATTAAAAATAGCAATCAGTCGCCCGAAAGCGCAGACAAAATCTCGAACGAAAAATGTATGAGAAAAAATCATTGCAGTCCAATATTTGTTGTGAAATGAAAAGCTGTTGGATTCTCTGTCCATATTTCGGAGCCTCGAGACGAAAAACGTCTTTCCAATCGAGGATGAAAATTCAACAATATTTCTTTGTAACTAATCCCATCAGAATTTTCCTGCATCCGATATTTTCGCCCAAATAAATGTAAAAAAAAGAAAATTCAATGGAAAACGATTTAAAGTTCGATTAAAAAATGCATTTCCAAGGTAAATACTTTTTTCATTGTGCTCCTCGATGCCGATATTTTTTTCAATCACGGGAGTTGCATGAAAATCAATTTGAAAACATTGAACGAGAATTTCCAAAGCCAATTTTTTTTTCGTCGCTCGAAAGTCTCGTGTTCGGTAAAGGCAATCAACCGGTTAATCATGGGATTAATTTATTTTCGTTTACTCACCGACTACGTCGCACAAGCCGCTGCCATGGAGGGAATCACTTCCGAGTTGTATAACCGCCATAAGGATATCGGCCAGCATGAGGCAAACAACGTGATGAGTCTGACATCTCCAGTGTAAAACGTGATGCGATGCTGGCAGCAACCAACCGGCCGCGAGGGTTGCGGCGAGGAAAATTGCACTGATTATGAAACTTATCGGATACATCGTGAATCTTATATCCAATGGCTGGACGACGGGTCTGTGGGAACGAATAAAAACACCAGACATTATACAAATAATTATTTAATTATCAATTTCACCTGAAAAATTATATTCCACTTTTTTTTTCAGCCAAATTATCCAAAAAATGTTCATGATCCGAAAACTCAATTGAAAGCTGACAAGATCTGACAAAATCAAGAAATACTATGAGACTGGAGTTCGCAACGTAGGGCTCTAAGGATAAATGCATTTTCCTATTAATTTTTTATTTGATTCCCAAAATCATGACAATTTTCTTATCGATTTTGTCTCTCGATCTTAAAAAATATCCTTTTATTATTTTTTATTTAATATTCAATGAGAATCTTAAGATCTGATCAATGAAAAAACAGAATTTCATTGCATTCCAACGATGCAAACGTCAGTATCGTAGAAATACTGGAAAATACATTTCTCATAGGAAAGCTAAAAATTTGTGATCCTTGGGGTCAAATTTACTCGGAGAATCAACGAAAAAGGAAAATAACCATAGATGGGTTTGTATATTGGTAGTGAAGGAAGCAACAGGGCAGATGGGACGTCATCAGGTTCTCGAGTACAGAGAGCTGAAGCGAAAGAGAGAGAGAGAGAGAGAGAGAGTGAGAGGGGGAGAGGGAGAGAGACTCGAGATAGGAATGCGAGGAAGGAAAGTGGCGGGCGTGCCGTGGCCTTGGAAAATTCGAAGACTTCGTTTCTCGCTCTCTCAGTCTTGCCCTGTGATATTCCACCTCGCTCTATGGTTGCTTCTCAATGGTCATACGGTCGATGCACCGTGAAGATAAGTTTGCTTGGGTCCAGCTCAAGTGCAAAGAAAAAATAAGAAAAATCAAACATGAAAATAAGAAAAAGATAACACGAGGCTGAAAAGCAAGAAAACCGAAAGGCCGGAAGATATAGAGAACAAAATAAAGCCTAAGACATAATTGACCTGAACAAGATTCAGGCAAACGCAAAATAGAGCCACAAAGAGAAATTCCCCAAAGTGCAAAAGTGTATATTTTTCAGAATTTCGTCAATAGTCGAATTGTTTGTTCCATTATTTCTCACTCCTTACAATTTAATTAAAACAATATAAAAAACCAACATCCATTAATGAGGAAATTAATCGATCGTTTAATAAAATTATTAAAATTGCCATTCTCCTTTGTTCTTCCTACTCGTCTTTCTTCCTCGAAGAAACCGGATCCGTACAATTCCATTGACCCTGACTTCCTATCTTTGTGTCTCTCGACCAGAGAATAAATAAAAATAAAAAATGAAATAAACCTTTTGATCGGTTCCCCAAGTCCCCGAGAACCGCAATCGTAAATCCGCATGTACATAAGCCCACGAGCTACCAAAAACTCACCCCCAAGCTCCATGTATACATATAGACAATTTAAAAAAAAACGAGCAGCATAAATAAATGCACATGTCGGTATAAAATCGCAAATAAAACAGTCGGACAAAAGTATAGATGTCGATATACAATGGTGCCTACACTAAACCTCGGCCACCGATCTCTGGAGCCGTTCCAATCGTTAAACGCGAAACGGAACCTCGTAAAAAAAAGTGCTCGTGGAACGTTAATAACGTTCGAGAGCGACCGTACGGGTTTAAACTATGTATCTCAACATTTTTTGTACATGAGTCACAATAATGTTGCGAGAAAAAATGCAATTGTTGCGGAAATTCGAAAAATTTCATTCTCTTTTTCCTTCCGCATAACATCACCTAACTTTGTGACAGGAAATGCTCGAGGGATTTTTATTAAATGGAAATACATCGATGGGTCGATAAAAAATCCAAATTTTCGTCTCTGGACTTTTAATTCGTTGGTTTGAGGATTTCGGAATCGATTTGCTTCATTTTTGTACAGGGAAAAAATTACCTCTGTGGTGCGTACTCGCTGCATGCAAAAATCTTGGCAATTCCGTCGAGTTCGTTGATTCTCTCGACGCAGAAGTGTTCCGAAGGTAAATTGACACCGTCAATCTCGAGGCCACCGTCAGGCTGGACCACAGCATCCTTAGCTGCTCCGACGATCGTGAAGTTATCTGATCTCGGACAAGATGGAAAACCGGCCACGAGTTCGACGATCGACGAAGCGTTTGGCAACAACGACAAACCGCTCTCCGATTCTTTCAGATGGACGCACGAGTTTCTGTATTTCGATCAAATTCATTGTCACGTTTATTTTTATTTTTATTCGACGTTTATCGTGTTTATTGAATTTTCAAATGAATTGAAAACAAAATATTCCGAAATTATTTGTTCGATCAATGGATTCAGATAAAAATCGATTTTTTCGAACTAGTGAGCAATAAAATTTGACATTTTTCAATTCGATTAGTTTACCGGCTTAATTACGGGACAATTTGGCATCGATTTCTAACCTCATCACGCATTGCGTTTGAAAAATATTAACAAACGTAAAAACATCGGAAAAAAGACGAAAAATTAAAAATGCCAACGATTTTTCTGAGATTGTGTGTTTGTAGAAAAAATTGTAACCTTTTTTCATGAAAAGCTGCATTTTCGCCGCAACATCGATGAATTTTTGGTCTCATAGTCGCAGCTGCATTGTTCGCTTCGATTCTTCGAGGCGCACAAACTAAAAAGGCCCGAGAATCGGCGCAATATTGTCCAGGCTCGAAAGGAGTTCCTGTGCCAGGTTGAGGAATCGCAGGGCCATCCTCGAGTATAATAACGGGGTTTAACTCGGTCGAAGGCACATACGTAATAACGTGGTCCTTTTTATCGCAACGAGGTCTGGCACCTTCGAGGACATGCCAGCTGTCGGGAACATTTTTTATAAGGCCGCCCTTCGTAGGCGAATAAATAAATGGTTGCCATGGTACAGAGCTCGGCACACACTTTGACGCACTCGAATTGTCATCATCCTTTCTATCATAAACACCGCTTGGTTTCGACAATTCTTCACCGTATTTGCAACATTTTAATATCGTCGTTTTTCCCGCCACATCTTCACTCGCATTGGAAAACACAAGCGCCGCGATCAAGGTCACGCAAACTGTCGAAAAACTCGCCATTTTTTTATTCCTTTCAATCTCGCTCCAAATATTTTTGCTACGAATCTTGCGAATTTTTTGAGGTTATACCATCGACTTTGATTCGAGCACACGCACAATTTTGTCCATGAAAAGAAACTGAATTTTTTTGTTTACTAGATTTGACCGGTAAGGACAAAGGGAAAAATATCCTATTTCATTTTACGCCGAAATCGATCTCGTTCTAGGAAAACTATCTCACCGAAAATTGAGAAATTTTAGTCGAGTTATTCCCTTGTTCGAACTTCCGCATGGAATTAATACTTTCGGCGATAGGAAACGAGGATCGCGATCACGTACCTCGCGCGTCAGAGGCAACGCAAATACTAAACTGCCGCTACCCGCTACAACAGCTACCAGACAGAGCCTGAGCGCCTCGCGGTCAGGAGAAAGGGAACGAACGCGAAAGCCCACGCGGTGTAGTGGCAACACAAAACTCAACCGGCAGCGTGCTCCAATGCGCGCGCATTATTTTTACCCTTCACAAGACTTCCCGCCACTCTCGACCGTTTCTCGATCCTCATCGAATAAATGTGATAATTACTATTATACCGTTTAATAATTCAAATTAAAAAATCATCCCTGTTATTTATTCGATATACGAAGTTTCCAAATACTCGTAAATATCGCGATGCATCAGAAGCATACATTGGAATAAATAAACGTAAAGAAAGCTGAAAAAAAATGTCTTCACATTTTAGTTCAATGTTTTTCATTCTAAAAATACACAATGGATTATAAATTTTCAAATTTCGAGTCAAGCGAAGGCACACATTATACAGAAGGTCAATTTTCGTAAAAATAACACACATATTTTTCATTGCCAAATTCAATTTTTTTTTCATTTCCATAAAATTTTTTTTTTTTTATCTTGCATACGGAAACTTTGCGGAAATTCGCGCTCGTACTTAACGATTCTCCGTTTTCAATTCTTTCCATCCTGTAATAATTAATAAATTGAATAATTAGTGAAAGGAAAGAGTCGAACGAGTTTTTTCAATTCGGTGCGTTGTAAAAATTCTCGGCATAAAATCAGTTCGCAAAAAAAGAATGGAGACGAATGTAGATCGAACGTACAAAGTGTTTATTTCGCTTGCCACGTTATTGAATTGTGTTATTATTTCATCTAAACTAAATGCTTTTGGTTCATGGTATTTTTCGGCGCGCATGGATCGAGTGAAACGAAAATAAATCAAATGGAGGATAATGTAAATGTGTTTTTTTGTGATTCACCCCTAAATCTCAATCCGAGAGTTTCCCCGAAGGCTAAATTTCCCCTGGCATATATATACATGTGAGTAAACGTCCCAATCGAAAGGACCGGAAATGAAAGACCAGCGCGAACCCCTATGCCGATGAATATCTCGCAATATTGATGTTTAAAAATAAAAAACCACCAAAACATCCACTAAATATATATTCAAGCATTTCCACTCGCAAAATATTGTTTCCTCTCCTTTTCTCACACACACTATTCATAAACTATAACGATGAGAATCAAAGGAAAATTCAATGAAAAATTATCGATAAATTAGTGGAAAAAATGGAGAAATGTTTGAAGAAATATCAAAATGACGTTGTAAAAATGTCTGAGAGAAAATAGTTTCCAGGGGTGACGTTATGAATGGGAAAAAAATCTGAGAAACAGTATATTGTGCAAAGAACGACCCATGGAACGATATATACGATGGATTGGTGAGCGATTAAACTTTCCGTCTGATTTCGCGATGGTCAGGACGCAGGATTTAAATTGAAAAATTTTGCTCGTCCCGAGAGTCTCGTGTTGTTGGAGTGAAGAGGGGAGAGTGAGGAGAATTGAAAATTATTCATGGTTAAAAGTCGTCCAGTGGAGAAGTCTCGACTTTTCAACTTTTTGTCTTTCCCTCTCTGGCGGATAAAAATTATAATTAATATTCCGTCTGGGGTAGGGCAATGTATAGTGCGGGGAAAGGGTAAATTAAATGGCGAATGATAATTAAGTCGCGGGTCGTCAAGGTCTACGAGTACTTGGTGGAAAAGTCGGAAGGGATGATTTTGGGGTAGTTGTAAAACGACAAATGGCTTTTGTATGATCGATAAGTTGAAAAAATTCACCTGGACCATTGCCAGACATGGATTTATCTTTGGAGTCTCGTACACACGCGATATAATTCGATGGAAGTGACGGAAGGGCCTCGGAGGGGGGTTGCAATCGCGAGGCAGACGATATTTTGAATTTTAAGGATGCTTGCTACACCGAGTGAGAAAGAGGAATGGTAAAGAGAATTTCAACTTCGTGAGGGATAGAGGGAGATTTGCAGGGGTAGCAAAATTCGAGAGTCGTGCATCAAACTGTCGGGGATGCTACCCCTGCTCTTTCAACCCCTGTAAAATCAAACCCCTTGGTGTTACATATTCCCTTCTACGCGGACGTCTCTCTGGACGTATATTTCGAGCATAAGACTAGTATAGATATTTATACATTTCAAGCTAGGGGTTGTTTTCATATCGGTGTAGAGCTTTAGGGCAATTTTAATACCTATGCACGTGGTAACGGCCTGTTTTTTTTATATCTGTATACATAGTCAACCGACTTATATATCTATATTAATAGTCACGCCGAACTTTTTTGTCTATATCTATAGATAAATTCGAGGCGAAGACACGACAATAAAAAAAAATATTCTGAGCTAGGATAACCTGCTACTAAAGTTGTGTATATTAGATAGGGGTGGTTTACATATGTACATTAGGTTTAGAAATGGTTTATATACACTGCATTTCGTAAAGCCTAAGTCGTTGGGTTCGCTACATAGATATATATCCTTAATATCATATTTATCTATTGTGTAACATAGAGACTAGCAGAGTATGCAGACAAGGGGTAGATAATATCGATATCACGTCCACACGTTCGGGCTACACACGAACAACGGCCAGACTCATTAACGTTTAACTCAAGACGGTGGGATCGTTGGGTCTCATGCAGAATTAGTTTTCATCATTTTCTCCGTTTGAGATTCGGGCAAAATTTAATAATTATTTATTTGTCATTGGCAATGGTGTCGATGTGATTAAACTTTTTGTTATTTCGTACACAAATGCTGCTTTTGGAAGATTTTGGGCATCGCCAGCCTTGAAATCCCCATCAAGCATTTTTTTTCTTTTTTTTTCTTTTTTTTTTGCAAATTTGGTGTTTGCGTTCGATCCCGGTGAGTCCAGTTCGTGCTGAGATACACGACAACTCAACTCTCTTGTTCCGCAGGCAAGTAATCTAGCGTTATCTCGAAATCGTATCAACCGACCCACCAGGGTCCTTGTCACTGAGATGCCTTACTGATATGCCTCGGGGGTAGTTAGCCCTCGATCTATACAGCTCACCTCAGATTTACTACGTACTTGCTAATACACACTGGCCAGGCCTGGAGCTTTCTTCACCCGCATCATGCCCTTGCAAAATGCACTTTAATATACAGGGTGTGCATGATTTGCATAATTTATTTCAAATAACGAACCTCCCGGGCTTTTCGTGTCCGGAGTTTCGAGCACGGACGATTTTACTGTTCAGTATCCATCGAATTATCGCATCGATTCGTTGGCGGGAAAAAATGTAGATATTTTTCAATGGAATCGAAAAAGTCATTCATTTTTTAATATGATGAATCGTCGTTCGAGGAGCTTGATTCTTAACTAAATCACACAAAGAATACCTCGAGAATCGACGGGATGTCGAAAAAATGTCGAAAAATTGAAAAAACGAAAAAATGGCGAAAACTCGAAAACTATGCGGAAACGAGGGCATAGTGACTCGACTTTTCTTGTTGCAAATTACGCGTACAATCAACTGGCAAATTTGTAGCCTTCACTTTTTCGACACCCTATATATGAAAAAAGTAGCAACCCACGTTAATACAGATATATATGTATATATATCAGGACTGCGAGCGAGTATTTAAAAGGGAGTGCAGGAGGTATGCACTTAAGTGCACGCGACCGGAATCTGCATATAGATGATTTCAAAGGGATAAGAGTCCGTATAGAGGGGCCTAAGAGCCATTACTACGTCGTCGAGTCTAGTGAGAACATTTTCTCTCTCTCTCTCTCTCATTCTCTCGCTGTCAGTCTTTCGATCCCTCTTGCTTGCACTTTCGTTTCGAAGGTGCTGTGAAGTTTCGAGTATGAGAGTCCTTAAGACAGCGCGGGTGGCACGCCTGCACACCTTTGCAACGTGAATTTCGCCGTGAGTGGAGAGATTCCATCGCGCATAATGCGAGAGCAAGCCCGAGAGCTTGAGCATTAGCCGAGTTCTCAAACTAAGCTGCGTTGTACTCGACGATTAATACGGATTAATCGTGATTTCGTAAACACGAAGAATGAAACGGAAAATCAACAACCGCCCGCTGAAAGGCTAAAAAAAAAACACTAAAAGGCCCGTAAGGGGACTATTTTTGTGGACACCCTATATTATCTTCATTTTCTTACCGATCAGCGTCCTCTATTGAAAAATAAAAAATCAACAATGAAATCGGTCGAATAATTATTATTATCAGTATTGTTATTAAATGAGAACAACAATAATAATAAACTCGTAATTTGAAGTCTTAAGAAGGCGACTTGATTCCCTAATAGAAAATCTTGTCGGAGAGTCCGAAGAGTGCTCGGGCAAACGTTGATAAAAATGAGCCGGTTATTAATGACTTGGATGGGAATTAACTCGTGAGAGAGTGAGGCGGAGGTATAAGTCGGGCTCCGCAAACGCGGAAGTTATTTACGGAGTATAGGCAGACACTGAAAAAGTGGCAAGTGAATGTACGAATTAGCAGTATACGGAGAGGGAGAGAGAGAGAGAGAGAGAAAGAGAGAAAGTGAAATGGAAAAGTGAAAGAAAAACGAAATTAAAACACTTGTCGAATTTGGAGAGCTCGACAGGCAAGAGCTGGGGAAAAAGGTGATGAAAGAGCGAGAGTGACTGAAGGGGAGAACGGATATAGAGAGTATACGAGAGAAAATTCAGCAATTAATGCAATTAACGTCGGGTAAGCCCAAGGGCACGACCCTCAGGCTGATTGACGATAATTAAAATAAGCTTCGTTAGAAGCAAAAAAAAAACTGTCATGGAAACGCATCCAGTCAAAGCTCAGAGATGAAGAGACGAGGATTTTCCCAATTTGTCAGGACGAAAATAAAGAGAGAACACGCGGATATAGCGTGAAAACGCGTTGATCCTGAATAGGAAATTGAAAAGATCGATCCCCAACGCTGCGTGACAACGGTTTCAAGAAAAAATCCCTCGCAGATATAAGAAACATATGAAAATGGCGGGATTAAAAAAAAAAAAACCGTAAACTCCGTTTTCCGGGAAATACCAAATCCAGCAATCTTGGGCGACTTAGAATTTTTTCTCCGTCTCCCCCTTCCTTGAGGATCTTCCGAAGTGTGTAACTCTATAGTTGAAGAAAGTGTCACGCGATGGGAAAATAAAGAGAGAATCCACAGATAACTCTTCCGTATGTATAGATCGCTCGAGAACGATGCTGGGAGATAAGAGGAAAAGACTCGATACTCAAAGTTTAAAGAGTCTAAACGCGGTAAATCCGAGGATGAGTACGTTGTAAATCGGAGGGATATGCTCGGGATATGTGTGGGCGAAAGTGACTTTTAGGGGTGGAACGAGGACAAGTACTTTTATGGTTTGGCTGGAAAATAAGCTCCATGAAAATGGAAAGGAGGAGGGCAAGCAGGAGAACGAGCAGTCGTTTCGCTGATGCGAAAGTAGGCACTGCTGGAGCGATGCTGCGAGGCAGGATAATCGCGAAGAGTACAAACCTTCCGCCCCTATTTTTTTCAGAGCTGCTGTATCCGCCGTAATGGCGGACCGATACGAGCAGCGATTTGAGCTTTTGCAGTCTACAGTTTGAGGTTCGCAGTTGAGACGAGAGCCGAAGCTCTTCTTCGCAACGAATAATGCGGGGCTATGAGAGTCACGGTTACGTTTGTCGTTCCGGTGTGAAAACTCGATCCTAAACGGCTCTATAAACGACGGCTATAAAGATCATAACGGTACATTAACCGCCGTATCGTTTCTCTTCGCACAAAACACGCGAGTGCAAACCACCCCCTCAAAACACCCCCAAGGGTTAACCTCACAACAGACAAAAGCCTGGCTCCCATGGATTTCTCAACGAAAACTTTAACAACCATCGGACCAATCTTCCTTCCATTCTCATCCTTTGCTCGCTTCTCAGACATTCAACCCCTTCAAAACCCTCCGAGGGTAGATTGCTTTGAACCCGCCTCACCGTAACGACCAAATACATTTCCATGTACAACTTCCTTCCAATGAATTGCTGCATTTTCGTCCACATTTGTGCCAACAAACATCCTCCAATTCAAACCATTGCGGATTAATCTTGAGATGATTTCTAGTCTCTAAATACACAAACGCTCTCGCCAACAAAATTAACTTAAACGTTTTAAACGAATAAACCATTTCCCCGCGTACTCGAGAGCAGACAAACATATGAGAATTGCATCAATAAAGATCCACATTTCCATAATGACTCAGCGAAGTTACTTCAATTTGAATTCTTCGATTGCACGCAATGGTCGAAAGAATCAAGGATGCAGATGCAACATTAGGAGAGAATATTCTTTCGAAGTTTTTTTCTACTTATAATTTTCCAAGCTCGAAAAACGTTTCATCACTCGTCACACATCATTTCCTCTCAGGGATGAGACTACACTTTCCCATACTATTTTTTTTTCTTCTCCATTCTTTTTTGTTCCCAATTTCCTTCGGTCTTTTTTCGATTATAATGCAATATATACAAGGCTTGCACCCCCTCGACAACTATTTCTCTCCCGTTGTCTCTCTCTTTCGGTGGCGCTTTGTGATATCGATGAGGGTAATTTACGTGAACATTGTTGGCGAAGAAGATTGATGCGATGCGTGCTCCTCTATGTACGAGGGTGTGTGAACCTCGACTCAGGGAACTGATCACCCGGTTTGGGCTCTATAGTTGTTACTATTATAGCGTAACACGCTGCTCACAGGCGATCCGACGCGAAATCATTCCGGCTCTTTAGACATTTTTACAATTTCATTTTTACCAAAAATCTCAATTTCGTTCGACGAATAAAAATGATTTAAAAAAACGATGGTGAATTTTTCATGAATTATGAATTTATTTGAATGATAAAGAATTTGCAGCAACTTTGTCAAATCTTTCGTACACGAACGAGAGAAAAAAATGATTAAATGCAATTTGGCTCTATGAGCTTAAATGTTTTTTATTTTGGATTTTCTGTCGCAGTTGAGGGAAAATCTCTGAATTGTTGGAGAGAAAAAATATGCGACCGGGATTATCTGCGAGAAATTTTTGTGAACTCGTTCGCATCGAGAGTTGCCATGAAACGCCCCATGAAAGTGCATGGAAAGTTTATACCTTGACGCGATAGAAAAAAAAACAAGAAACCGGTGGAGGGGGGTAGGGTTAAAATAATGGAATATTAAAAAAAAAAAAAAGAAAAAAAAAAAAAAAAAAAAAAAAAAAAAAAAAAAAAAAAAAAAAAAAAAAAAAAAACGGAAGAAGAATCGCGTGGATCGGATCGTTCGTTTAAATCCGAAAGGAATCAAACGAGATAACGATTTTTATTTGACGACCAAAAAGACGAACGAAAGACAAACCTGTTACTTATTGATAAGAATAGTTGGGACCTTTGGACACTCGATAAATGCATTTTACTGACACACAATCGTCATAGCCTAGATATTGATAGAGTGCAAACGAAAGATTAAGATTTACGAGACTTTGAATACACCAAGAGTCACCGGACTCTCGAGCCTTCGTCGTCTCATTAATCGACCAAGGAAAATTTCAATCTTTGCAATTATACGATTAGATAAAATATATCATTTCTTTTATTCTATGGAAATTAATAATTCCCGTAGCACGCAGTTGCATTTATTACAAAAATAAATGATAAAAATAATTCCCGGTGTATTTCTAGGTGAAAAAAGAAAATTGAGTCGCTGGATAATTTGCCGCGATCGAGCTCTCGATTCCAAATGAAAAGCCTCTCACAAGTACAACTGTCAATAAATTCAGTAATTGCGACAAATATCGAAGCGTTTTAACGTGTCGTCGATACAAGCGAGAAAGAGCCAAATGTGAGTATTTGTCGATTGAGAGAATTTCATCAATCAAAACCTCTTGAATTTTGGTTGACGTCGATTAATAATTCATACAGAGATAGCCTCGTTTGGTTGACCATGGCGAAAATTTGTTAATCGAATCCTCGTTACACAGCCCCAAAATATGCGTGAAATATAGGCGAGGCTTTAGTCCCAAAACAGAAGACGAATAAATCTTCATAAATATTTGATGTCGACAAATGCGTGTGCAACGAAACACGAGCATCCCTATGGGCTTTTTCGAGTGTAAAAAACCAATTTTTTTTTCCAGATCCAAAGCCTTTCTGTTGGCTCTAGATCATCAACCATCGAACTGGCCGAATTTTTTTCAAAATAGTTCAAAGAAAAAATTCCTTTCTTCATAAATTATATTTTTTCCACTTGAGCAAAAAATCCATTTATTTTTCTATTCACAGTGATTTTTGAAAGTCGAGGGATATTTGTTTATTTTTTTATCTCGAGCACGAAATTTCTCCATCGAGGAGGTCGTGGGTAATTATTTTTTTTTTTTTAATTCAATTTCCTCAATATGTTGAATAATATTTTGTGGGATAAAAATTTGCGGAATAACGATCGAAGGCTTAAGACGAAGAGTGCACGTGGCCGTTTGGGATCAAGATCAGCAGCAAGCTCCGCTGTTAATTCGAACCACATGAACCGACGGAACGTAATGAGAACCCGAGCTCAACTGCCGTTCGTGGCACGTGTTTTCGTAGTCTCCGACGTATCGACCGACCGACATCGAGGACCGATTGGACAAGTTCGCGGAGAGATTCCTCAGAGTTAGCACGTAATCGTATTTTCTGAAGGAGCATTATTGTCTTCTTCGTGTATCAGTCAACGGAATAACGCTGACATTTTGCTATGCCGTTGCCGGGTGCGATGCTTCCGAATCGAGTGACGAGGTGGCAGTATTATTCTCGAAAGAAAAGTTCGAGTTCTTCTCTCGGATGCTATAGAAGACTCGGGATCATGGTCGTCAATCAGGAGTTTTGTTCACGCAAGATTTTTCCCGAACATACGAAAGATAATGAAATAAAATTAATCGAGTTTTTTTTCCAACAATTTTGATGGTTCTTGGCAATAAAATTCTTTGTCGCATTTGGCAACGACCTTGTCATCGTCTCAACACCCTTTCTATGCCATTCAGACAAGGATTTATTTACACGTGTCAATATTTCGATAAAATCTCGAAATAATTATCACCAGCTTTTGAGATTGATGAAGTAACGTTACTACAAATGTATGTGATCGTTCTAAATGATGTCTTTGAGCCATGATCGTTAGCGCAAAAATCTGGTGAGCAATTGGAAGAATTATACGAAGAAGAACGCAATTGAAAAGAGAAAAGATGTTCGTTGCACAAGCTGACATTCTCGCTCGGCGATAAATTTGCTAATCAATTGAATAAAATCACGTTCGGTGCTTGGCAAAGTCACCGCGAAACAGACGTTCGTCATTAGGCGGGAGAAAAATGAAACAAGGAGAAGAACGAAAGAAAAAAGTCATACAATCGTCTGATTGATGGAATTTCATGGCAAACATGGCGGAAGAGGAGGCATATTTATTTTATTTTTATTCCAGTGCAATACGTCCTTGGAATAATGACGTAAAAGGAGAAGTCTTCACGGAGGAAATGAAGAAAGAAGCAAAAGAGTAAAAAAACCGTATCGTTCTCGGCGAAATAATGGAAGAGAAACGAGAGACGATCGGCGGGAATGGAAAAAGACTCGATCTCTTGTTTGACTCACGAGGCTTTTCGAGTCTTCTATTCAACGAAGAAATTAGGACGCGTGAAAGGGCTTCCGGTTCGCATTGAGAATATAACCAACTACTACCAAAGCCCAACCAACCAAAAATCCAGATCAACGAATAATGCCAGAATTAACGAACCGAATGGATTCCTGCCGAAGGGTCTTTTGCCAACCTCACGTCGGTTCAAAAAATAATCCCTGCCTGATTGAAAAAGCTTCATAAACGAAACATGCATCGTTGCACGCCCCGCTGCAAAACTTTTTCATTTTCTTTCCAAGGAAATATTCAGTTTTATACAGACAGACGTGAGTTTGTCCAACGAATTTGTACACTTTTTCAAAAATATCGAAATAACCTGCAATTTTGTTTTTCAACACTAACACTTTTCAATCTATCATTTTGGATCCTACAAAATGGACTGGAGTTCACGGAACATGGAGGTTTCCTTTTTGTGCCAAGAACTGCTCGATTTTTCTCGAATTGAAATTTTTCGAAATTTAACCAGCCGAAAAATATTTCCGGGAGATTTCTAAAAACGGGAAAAATGCAAATCTGCCTCGATTGGATATGCATGTAAAAAAAAAAAGTTTCAGTTACTACGGGATATGAAAACTCGATCGAAAATATGATGGAAAAGCTCGAGTCTCTAACGAATTTAAGTTTCAAATTATCGATTAGAATCCAACATCGCGTATCCGATTAAAATTCTCTGATCCATGCTTTTTTATACCGAAGATGGAGGATGTGGCGATGATTGGACTCGGTGCGGCAATGTCAAAGGCATTCGAGATCTCGAGATGATCAAAGAAAACGATCGAACAAAAAACATCTGAACGTGTTTGTATGTTTTTCTATCTCTCTTTCGCTTTCTCCGGCTCATCCGATCATTTTTTTTTCCCTCTTTCTCGGAAGACGAATCAGGAGAAGAGAGAAACTACTGATAATTAGAAAGTTCACTCGTCGAATAGAAAAATGAACATTTGTCTCTTTCGTTTCTCACATTTATTCTGCTCAGTCCTCGTCCGCCTTTTAACTTTTCCAAAATCGCTGATTGAATCAGCAAAATGATGAATTTTTCTCATAATCGTAATTTATATTTCAGTTTTGATGTGAAAGCACATTGATGAATCGTTGGACAAAAGAAATTTTTAAAAATTTATTTTGTTTTTCGGACGACGACGAAAAGTTCGAAATTTTTGATAAAAAATGGCAAATAAATTGATTTCAAAAATCGATTTGGTTGCTGGGGGTTCAACGAATATATCAGAAGTGTAAAATCAATGTGCGAGCTGTTTGCTCATTCTTATTATTTCAGAGTTTGAAAACTTGATATCCTTGGTCGTTATTATACCGTACACAGCACGAGGCTCGGGTGGCAGAGGGTGGAGAGCACTAACGAGGATTCACGAGATGCGTCATCCTCGATAATGTATATAAACATACATAAATATAGATAATGCATGAAATCTACGGTATTTCTTATGCAAGACCCGGAACGAGCAAGAAATACTAATACACTCGATGCTCCTCATTTTTCACATAAACACAACACAGTATCGACAACTGCCAGTCATTGTTGAACGAAAAAAGAGACCGGATTTATAATTGAAAAATTACATGGCATCGAATTTTTTAATGATCAACTTTTATAATTATTATAATCATTGTTATTAAATTATCCCATCAATCATATATGGCAACTTCGAGTCTCATTATTTGACCCTCCGTCCCTTTGTTTGTTTTTCTGACGAAACAATGACCACTACGTGCGTAGATACAAAGAAAAATAATTCAATCTTTCGAAAATGCTAATGGAGACCACGCATAACAAAGTGCCGGTTAGGAGAAAAAAATCAAACGGAAGAAAAAACGATACGTTCGATTCTGGCGGGACGAAACGCTGGCGATTTCGTCGAGTATACCGAACGAAACTGAGAATAAAAAAGAAGCGAGCGGCCAGGGGGAGATAGAGAAGAAAAAAACAAGAGGAAGTTATCCCTTTACGTTTGTATCGAAGCGTGTGTAAATTTGTTCCGACTGTCAAACCGATTTTAAGGCAAACGATATCCTTCCGTTCCCTACAAAACTTTCGACACGTACTCGCACACGAACGCGACCAATGAAAACAAACAAAGCTACGACCCGCCAACTCAGCTTTGTGGCGCCTTCGCGCGATCTGTATATGTATATAATTTTTTTCCCCGTATCACAGATGTCTCTATGTGTGCATGTATATATGTAAACAAATTTACTCTCGTGAACTTTATTTCTCGTGTTCGACACACGGCGACCCCGACGTATTTGCCTGTGTCAAGATTTGGTCAGAAAATATAAACTCATTCGTGTTTTCGTATGTCTCTATAGCCGACGTGTAGCGAAATGTTTTTCCAGGAAGCTCGGAGCTTCTGAGAAACAGAGTAACGAACGCTTCGTTTCAACTCGGAGCTCATACCCTGCTGCCGTACGTGTAAACACTGCTCTCGTTATTCACCGCTCGGCTGTATGGAGAATCACACGTAAAATCGCCTAAGGAATAAAACAACGAAAAGATCAAAGACTGACGCTTAACGAAGAACGCCGTGGGCCCTCAGTTTCGAGTGTTCCTTTTATCCTGATGATTTAAATGAAGCGTCGATAAAGTAGTATCGAAGCAGGTGGTTGGAAAAACAATTTCTCATCGACTGATGGTAACTCGGACACGTCGGTAACGCATGCATGTCAATAACTTATCTACGGTTGAAAACTCCGAATAGCTTTGATTGTAGTGTATTGGAAACGCCAGAATCCGACTAATCTGGGCGATCGATAAGTCACGTTGAGAAGTAGCTTGAAAAAAATGTATATCGTTTGAGACAAAGCTTGGTAGAACAACGTGAAAATAAAATCTCGTTTCGCCGTAATTGTGTGTCAAAAATGAATTTTTCTACTAGAAAAATAAAAAACTTTGAGTATTTAGTCGTTCTCTCTGAATTTTTTGTTTTATTCGGGAATATTCGAGATGGACGTTGTCCCAGACAGGTGGAACGACGTAAGTTGAACAACGGCTCGGAGGGTTAATGCGCCATGCAGGAAATAAGCTTTTCCGGAAACGAGTCGACGGCCAAAAAATGTATAAAATTTAAGAATTAGGGACAAGCGAGTATCGACGAAGCTGATGTAGGTTTACGCGAGCGCGGATACTTTCCGGGGAGGAAGAAGAAGAAGATGAAGAAGAGGCGTGTTTCTTGTTTGGTGGGCAGCGATCCAGCCTCCGTTACGAAAATAGCAGCCCCTATTTCCATCTCACTCTCTCCCTGTCTCTCTCTTTTCCGTAGCTTCACACTTTCGCTCGTATTTATTCTATAGAATACACTGCAGCTCTATTCTCTTGGTAAGAAATTCACGCGAGTTGGACGCTACCGTGGCGAGCTGAGCGAGGACAGTGTTGCGTCGCCGGCTGGACCTAGGAGGCCCCCAAACAACTCATCGAGACAACCAGGACGTACAACGGGAACGAGAACAAGTACTATAGAGACAGACCTCCGCGAGGTCACATGAGTGTGAGTGAATATTCATTCGAAAGTCACCGTCAAGTCTTTCCGATTGATCGACACTTGTTTTCCTCTCATTTCCTTCTGCCATTTACGATCAAATTAATAAACGAATTAATTACGAGTGCAATCGTCGAAACCGCGATAAAATTAATGCTCGGAGCGAGGCAAGTCGCGAGTTACGGAAACACGTTGAAAAAATATTTTTCGCTCCCCACACGAGATCCCGAAGCTCGCACGTCCTCCGAGATTTATCCGGAATTTTATATAAAAATTATTACAATACGGCGGAATTAGTCGGTCCCATCAATTCTTCATACTTTTCCGGTTAATCACTCAATTTTTTGCTTCTCATTTCATTGGTACTCTTTTCATTAGTTTCGAGTGGAAAATCTGTGAATAGTTGAGTGTGAAACAAGCCGGGGATTCTTCTGGTACCTCGTCTAAATAAAGCTCTCCTAATGCCAACTTTCCTCAGTGATTTTGTCATCGTCCTCCCTAAATTCATCTTTTCCAAAACTTTTCCGGGTTTTTCGGCATTTTTCGGATTTCTCTTCGTCTTGTTCTTCGGTCCAAAAATCCCCAGTGTTTGACGCATTGATCGGAGATTCGTTGATACATTAATATATCGCCATTATTTTCACACCTTAAAATTCGCCAGAAATTGAGGGAAATAGTGAGGTGCTCGAAAAATCATAGACGTCGCGTCGACTCATGCCTGTCATCATATATTTCTGGTGCTTTGCTATTTGCGTACTTCCGCGTCGAGACGCAGCGCGCCATGCACAATTTATTGAGCAGCGATCGAGTTAAAAACACCGAGTTCGGCTTCTTATCAACTTTCCTGCGCCGCGATTTTTTCACATTTCGATTAAACGAACTGCCGACGGGAAAAATCGAAATGTCGATGAAGCGTCTTTCGGTGTTGGGCATTCCGAGATCTTGTTGACATGTGCCAAATGGATATTTATAAACAATAATGAAAAAGGTCATTATTGAAATTGCCCGAAAGGAAATTTAGTTAAAAATCGTATGAAATATTTTATCCGATCGGGAGTTAAGTGAGAAATTTGATGCAATTAAAAAATTCTTTCATGATTAATTTCCATTCGGGCACCGCAACGAAATCATAAGGAAATGTTGATTGGTACATCGGTGAATGGCTCGCGGAAAAACGTCTCGTTGAATTCGATGATTTGTCAATTGATGACTCACCCTTCAAGTGTTCTCGTGGCTAGTAAAAAAATTGATTAATCCCGTGACGAGACACGGAATTGAATTTCCATCATCGCCGCGGGATGGCTAGTTAAAAATTGGGAAAAATGTGGTGCACAGTAATGATCTGTAGCCAAAAAGCGTATGGAATCGTAGCGTCACGCAGAGTTTGTTAGATTGAGAGACGCTTAAGGGTTATTCTTAGACTTTGGGTGCGAGCGACTGAGAGAGAAAGAAAGAGAGAGTGCGAGAGAATTGCTTTTCCTCAGTTTCACAAATAGATCGACATCGGTCGCTTCTAACGTGTTGTATTCGCCGCAAATGCTGTGTTACTCCTTTTCTCTCAGAAAATGCGATATCGACACGCGCAAACGGCAGCACCTTGATACAAAACCATTGGCATTTTGTTTATCCAACGATAGAAAAGTCTTTTTTATAATGCTCAATACCAATATCGAATCAGCATAAAAAATCTCCATTCAGAAACGTCACAAAATAATAATTTATTTTATTTATTGGATTTTTTGTTGTTATTATTCAATGGTTAATATTTCCAGAACCAGGGTGCAGAAAGATGGCGACCCATGGCCATCTCGAATCCCTCGACTCGTCTTCGGGTGGCTCGTACTATGCCCCATTGGGTCATGGTAAATAATGAAGAATTTATTCAATTTTTTAATGTTAACGCCATCGAGATGGAGAATTTTTTTTTTTTTTCGGCAATGACCCTGTAAAACTCAAGGAATTTTGTTCGTCCTTAAGCAACAGCAGCAGCAGCAGCAGCAGCAAGTAGGAAGATCAACACAGGACAGTCCATCAGGATCCCGGCGAGTGCCAACGCCCCCTAGATCGCCGCCACCTTCGTTGACCGGAGATTGCGGTGACCCGGACTACGAGGTCATCGAATTTCCGGTTCGATCGCAAAACTCCACAAGCCCGAACAATTCGAGAGCCCCATTATCAACAGCAGCAGCGAAAAAATCTAGCCCCGAGATAAAAAACACCTCGGTATCTTCGAACAATTCAAACACTCAAAAATGCGCTCTCTGTGGCACGAAAAATCTATTCGCTCGATGCGACACGTGCAAAGAGTTTTATTGCGAGACCTGCGACGACGTTAATCACAAACATCCCAAGAGACGAGGCCATATCCGTCGCAGGATCGTCATACCATCCCAGGAGAATCCTGGAACGATGAACCAAGACGGCGGATGCAGAACACGACCGCCTTTGCCACCCAAAGGCGACGCCAATCCACCACCTGTCCCGCCACCACGAAGAAATCGTAGAAACACCCAGGTAGGCTGCGCTCTCGCCTAATTTCCTCCTGAGCCTCGACGAAGAATATCATAAAAAACATGCCCAGCATATTTCATCGAGATGAGAAACTGTGCTTAAGAGTATAACGGAATTCTCCTGGCGAGAGATTCTAAAGAGATGGGGTTATTTTATGATGAAAATGCTTTTTCATTATTATTTTCATATTTTTTAAATATTTGTCACATTATTTTTCTACTATTTTCCATATCGATGAAGCATCAAAATATTCATGTACTCGAACGTGATTTTATTATTTCTCCATTGATATATGGTTACTCCGTTATTCCTTATTCGTTAATTTGTTTTATTTTCCTAATATTTAGAGTACATAAATATTTTTCATTCCACAATTATTTAAATTCAATATTTTATCGTAAATCTAGATGAATTTATATAATTTAATCGTATACGCTCGTAACCTCGTCTCCACAGGTGAAATTAAATAATAAAATCAAATCTCATTAAAATGTTTAGTGTATACTCTTAGTGCCTATAAGAAAATACGAATGCGTTACACCAAGGTCACGACAGTAATTATTACATGAATAATCCGTTTGTACATTTTGCGAAAACAATTTATCAACAACAGCTCCAACAACGAAATATTTCACTGATTACTGCAACACAGTCTGAGCTCGATAAACAGTTCGTAAGTATGACGCAAGGAAAATACCTGAGGGAGCCGATAAAAAAAACATTGCTGAGACATATTGCGATCCTTGATAAGCAAGAAGGGAAGAAATTCCTTTTCCTAATAACATTCGAAATATTCAATGAAACAGGTACATGGTCGAAATGTACGGGAAATTGTTCGATTCGTCGAATCTCCGAGTCCCGACATATGTTCCGTCCGATTGTAGGCCCGGTCATCTCCTCACATTGTCACTCGCCCAGAAACAGTTATTAGAATGATAATTAATGTAAAAAATATATTTGCAAAAGTATTTTCCGGTGCTAATTAGGGAAGATCGTCAATAACTCAGGATCTTACGAAGCAAGTTTCGTTGAACGATAAGCACGGCAGTATGAAAAGAACAAGTCCGAATGTCCAGACGAGACCATTGCCCTCGACGCCCAATTCAACCTCAACTTTGACTTCGACGAGATCAGCACAGTCTCTCGTTAATCCTGCGACTCCGGAGTCATCCGGCATGGACAAAATGTCGACTCTTCAAGTAATTATCAGACAAACGTCACTGCTACATTACTTTTTGTAATTGTTGATAACTTTCATAATTTTAGGAGAGATATCGACGTTATCAAGAAGCTATGAGGGCTCAGGATGCTAATCGACGAAGATTACCAAATCCCTCTCATCCGGAGACCAATAGAGACACCATGACCATTCCCAGGCCATTGAGTCTCAACAATCCGCGAAATAGTTTCTCCGGATCACCGACTCCACCCCCACCTCCACCCAGAAATATGATGCAGTCTGCCAGCGTTTGCGATTTGTCATCGCCCCATATTTGGAACCCTGCCGCCATGCAACAGGTAAATATTCGAAATAATATACATGACGAGAATAGCTTGCACGCTTAGAAACAACAAATTTGTCAAAAACAATGCTATTGCTACATATGAAGGCACTTCTGTAGCTTTTTTTGTGATCTATAAGAAATCGTCCGAAATTTTCATTCGTGTCGACACAAAATCTTGCCATCAAAACGAACTCTTAGGGGGATCTAGCGCTTTTAAGTCGATCGCATACGAATCGCTTTTTCGGCCTCGATTAATTCCTGAAATTTTTTCTTTATACCGTTTTTCCGTGCAAATAATTATTTAAAAAAATTAATTTCAACCATTCATATAAAAACAAAGGAAATTTATTCGCGAAAATGCATGACACAATCGGTGCAGCGATGATATATCTAAAAATGAGGGTCGTATTTTTGGCTGAATTTCAGGCATGCGAAGTGAAATATAAATAAATTCCACTTGCCAACGAATTTAGTTGTTTTGATTGATTAATTCGTTCGCTCGATGCATCAAGTGCATCGAGCGACCCATCGAAATGTGTGAGGCAGTCCGATAATCGCTTTACGAATTTCATCGTTTGCGGTGATTGTCGAAATGCAAAGTTTTTTCGAATCAACGATTTAACGGGGATTTTCAATATATTGTTGTTGTTGTTGTTGTATATATTCGAATTGTGATGTTCCAGGCCCAATCGGTGGCACATTTGGGACCTAGAGGAATGCCGATGATTTGGTATCCTCCGGTGAATCCTTGGGACGGACCCGTTGGAGGTTCGACCATGAGTCTGAATCATCCACCGATGTGGGCCTATCCAATGGGCTACAATTCCCAACAAATGTTGCCGCCTCACTATCCTGGCAATTTATCGCGAGGACACAGTCCAGCACGAAGCGTCAAATCGAGCAGAAGAAGTCGAGCTCCCTCCCCGTCGCCCAGTTTGAAATCGAGGAAATCCCTCGCTTCTCGACCTCGTTCGCGAAGATCGCCCGATTCACATTCGGACGCCAGCTCCGAAGAATCCGATGACTCTTCCGACTTCGATGATCGCCTTTCACGAAGCTCTAGAAATCTACGCCGAAATAGCGCCTCCAGAAGCAGACACAGAATTTATCAGGATGACGATGACAACCGATCTTTGCTGTCGAAAACTCGACACAGGTCAGTAGCTTCATGTCATTTTTTCAATTTCATTCGATCAATGCAGATTTTTATTATCCGTATAATTCGTGACTTTGGAAAGGAGTTTGTTAAGAAAATGTACGGAAAGGAAAAGCGAAAGAAAAAAGAAAAAAAAAATATATCGGCGTTCGATCGATTATCATGAGAGAATCTTGAAAATTGAATAATTTCAGCAAATGGCGTTCGGAGGATAGAATAAACGGTGCAGATTCGAAAAGATGGTCAGGCAGTTCGATGGAAAAGAATAAGCGAGACTCGAGCGTATCGTCGAGGAATTACGATTACGAGGATGTCGAGTTGCGAGGAGGGATGAGATCGCATCGACAATCGGAGACGGAGGAAGATCGTAGACCGAGGAACAGGGCGTCGTCGTTTAGCGAGGATTCGCGAGCATCTTTGCGGAGGAATTGCTCGGGATTGGTTGGTTCATCCCGTAAGTGTATGGAGAAGCTTGATCCCCGAGAGGTTCGGAATCGATCGAGGCAGCAATCGGACGTGGAGGAAGATCGCAGGTCGATCTCGCGGACTTCAAAGTTGGAAGATCCAGCGAATTCGGACAGTCGTCGAAGTTGCGCCAAGAATGAGAATGGAAGAGATCGCGGAAGGAGAAGAAGGAGCAGCATCGAGGAGGAGGCGCTGGAGCGTAGATCGGCGATCGTGTCGCGTAGCAGATTGAACAGCTCCTCGGAGGATTACAACGAGAGAAATTCATCGTCAGGAAACGTTGGTAAAATGACGGAGGGAGTCGCGACCATGGGCAGACGATCGATTCCCTCCCGAAGAAATTCGACGACAACGTCGGAGCACGAAGACGCGATAGAAGCGCTAAAAAGTCGGTCCCCGGCGTCGAGTTTGAGGAAAGCATCGTCCTCGGACGAACCGGAAGTCAAGCGTGATTTGACCGGCAAACCGATCGCTGCGAGACGGCAAATGCCGCCGGCGAGTCCACCAAGACTCACCAACGATCGCGTCCTTGACGCACGAAAAATAAGTAGCAAACTCTCAGACTCTCCCAGTCCGGCGAATGTCATTCCAGAAGCTTCGCATCGTTTCAACGTCACAAAGTCCTCCACGAACCTGGACAAAAAACCAGCGGAAAAAATCGAAAATGGGGCCACAATAAATGACGCAAAGAAAAAGCTACCAGAGTCGAAAACAGCGACGGATAATTTGAACGACGTTAGTGAAGAATGGCCTTGCGAGCATTGCACCTTTATCAACGAGGCTAAAGAGAAAGTTTGCGCAGTTTGCTGCAAAACTCGCAGTAGCGCTTTACCCATTTCAAATGTCGAAGACGATCAAAATCCCGCCGAAGCATCAATCTCCAATCCTAGCCCGGACGCACGGGACAGGCCACCTGGAAGTCTCGTGAAAATTTCCAACAGCGAGGAGAGTGGCGACAGTGCTAATACCGGTAATGGCAAAGGTAGAACCAGGCGAAAAATTAGTTTCTCATTTGGCACAAAAATGCCAAAGTAATTGTGAACCTCTTTCGGTGTTTTTTCAAACAACTCCCCTGCCCTTTAATTTTCTCGGTTGTGTAAATAAATAAAAACTCCACGCAGTCTCGCGAAACACGAATCATGAGACTTTTCAAAAATTTTATTCCAGAAATTATTCGATAGATCGAAAACGTCATATTGGATATTCATAAAAAAATCGTGGACCGTAGTAAAAAAAGAAAAAAACGAAAAATTTCATCCACCGATTATTTGTCGAGCAAAGATTTTTTTAATTAATTAACAGAAAATATCATTCGATTGACCAAAAAATGATGACAGCGTGAGAAACTGTAATTTAGTATTCGATAAACTATTGCTCCACTATTCCACTTGCGAAGCCTGCATTTTTGTTAATTTGCTAATTCATCCATTCTGTGTCTTCGCGCGTAGTCGTATTTAGAGTGAATTTCTCAGTGCTCACATCCCGATCAGTGTAGTTACTCGCCGTTTTTTTTTTTTTTATGAGTAATATCTAAATATGTTTATACGAAATGATATACGATACATAAATATCGAAGAGATTTTTGTGCTCCCGTGGCAATGTATACTCGTCAAATGAATGAATAATAAAGAGACATGTGTCAAAAAATGAAAGAAAAAGAAACATCAGAACGATCTTTATTAAAATGACAATGAGTTTTTAAAATATAAGTTCCATTCAATTTTCGCTCATTATTATTCATTCGAGAGTCGTTGCATTACTCCACAAAAGCCAAAGTTTTGGTCCTTTACGATATTGGCTGAATGTCAGGCGATCTTGACGATTTGCAGAAGAGCTCGGTGCAGAAAATGAGGAACCAGAGACTGAGGATATTTCTAATCAAGGTGAGATCCATCATGTCAACTCGGCAGAGAACAAAATTGGTCCATCCGCGATGAAGGTTCCTGCGTCGAAAAAAATCGAGACGAAAACGACCTCGACTTCGACCTCACCGATCAGAGAAATCGACGCGACGATGAACGAGTCTTCGGGTCAACCTTCCAGCTCTTTGAATAACGAAAAAAATCAGGAGCCTCAAGGCCATTCGCTGGAAAACGCGACCATCGGCCACGCGGCGGTTTCCATCGAAAGGGGAACGTCACCACCTCCCCAAAGCATTTCGACCCAGGTTAGATTTTTAGATCTGATATTTTTCCTCGTTAGAACGAAAAACGTTTTCGAGTGCCAATTTGTTTTTTTCTAATTTTTCCAGACCTACGACGTGCTGCCGTTAAAGTCAAACAAAAACGTCAGGAGGTCAAATTTGTTTCTGAATCGTGAGGAAAGCGATTCCGAGGTAGACCAGAAATAAAATTCAAACATTTTTCAAGCATTTTTGTAACAAATCACTCAAATCTCGTACGAGAATTTTCCTTTTCTTTTAGGAAGGGAGCCGGTTCATGAACAGTCCGGATTTATATCCGAGACACCTACATCATCAGCAACATCATGCCCAACATCATTACCTCGTGCAACCGAGCTCGTCACATTGCACGAGAAGAAATTCCATTGATTCGTCGTCCCAGCTCTATTATCATTATAGGGTAAATAATAAACGGGAAAGAAAATAGCCCAGGTCCTCGATGTCATCGTCGCTTTGGTTTTCCTTTCGTTTTTTTTTTTTTTTGCCCCTCCTTCGTTACTACTTTTGCCCTTTATTTGCTTCATCATCGTGCCCTAATTATATCCTGGTAATCTAACGCTTGTTGATATTCCAATTTCACTGTATTTTATAATATTTTTACGTAGCCTCGGTGTGAACGCATCTGTATTTTAAATAGGGATTAACACTAATAATTGAGAATCATCAAAATTACACTGTACATTTATTCTAATGATTATTTTCAACATTTTAATGAGCCGCGAGGATTTTAAAAATCCTTCTCGTTTTATCGTAAAGCATGCCATCATCTCGTTCCACTTCGCAGAGCGTTGGCGAAGCTGCTTCGACACATGTTTACGAATAACAGCCGTCATCTTGTTTTACCCTCACTTTTCCTCACCTGTGCTAATTCGAGCACACTCTGCAAACATGCGGACGTATCCAGGAGATGAATCGAAAGGATCCTCACGAAATATTTCGACGCCGATCATTATTGTTGCAGTGTATATTTTTTATAATCGCAATAACTTTCAATCGATCGTCATCGTCGATGCATAATGCTGATCGCTCGGTCTTTCGATGAGCTCAAAATAATTTTTTTTCGATATATCGAATTGCAGGAACCCAGCCAGCATAGATACGTTCAAGATACACCCACGTCCGGCATCCTCCAGCCAAGTCTTTCAACGATAACTCGTCAGGGACTTGAACTCGTTGAACTATTACGAGAGGCTGAGAAATTTGGGTATTCAGCGGACGATATTCAAGTTGCGTTAGCCCAGGGCGCGACAGACCCTGTTGATTGGCTCAACGGACAGTGGCCTCATCTCATCGAGACCGTTCAAGTATTGGTCACGACTAGGGGAAAAGAAATTCCTGATAGTATCGATGACATTGGAATTCTTAGCCCTAGCGAGGCGAAGGAGTACTTGAGACTGTCGAAAGGCGATGTGTGGTCAGCTGTCGCTCGTGCTATCCAACAGAGGCAGAAAAAAGTAGGTTTTTGAATGAGCGAGAATCTCAGGAAAATTATTCCGAATCATTATTTATTTGTGACCTTTATATAACAGTGCGCAGACATTATGGCTAGAGGTAACTTTACGATGATCGAAGTCGTCAAAGCTCTCAACGATAACGCCGGTAACGAGGAAGCCGCGTTGTTGGAATTACAAAAGAATCAGTTGAAACCGTTTTTAATGAGAATTTGGGGCCCACCTTCGGGGGTGGAAAATGAGGAGGCTGCACCTCGGGTGGGTGAGTGTCGCTCACTTAATCTTCAATTTTCAACAAATAGGAGCTCGAATTTCGCAGTAGATCGAACGTAAATCGTAAATTCCTCAACGGAAACTTGCAAAATTTATTTTTTTCATCGATTGCTAAACATTTTTTTACATTCACAATAAAAAGATCGTAATTTGTGATGCAGATGCAGCCGTTGCGATCGGTGGTTTAGCACCTGAAATTGGGGAACGCGTACCGGACGGATTGGATAAGGAAGCGAAGAAGCAGGTAATGTCTCCCGTAGTTGATGATTTCGTGGCGTTGCAGGCGAGCTCTCAACAGCAATCGGGGACTTCGAGTGGCGAACCAAGCCATTCTGCCAAGGCTGATACATCGCGGACTATAATCGGTAATAATCGGAACGATTTATTCAGCAGCAATTGCGATAGAGGCAACATTCCCGAAACAATCGAACTTCTGAGTTCCATGACGGATGGACCGGCGGATAGAAACGCCGCCGAAACTGTGACGAAGAGTCCATCGGCTACCGTGAAAATGCAGGAAAGACAGTATGTCGAAGGCGTACAGGATGACGAGAATCGATTAAAGATCGTCACGATTGAAAAAATCGACGGCACCATTTTGGCTCCGACCGAATCGACATTGAACGAGGAGGCGTCCACTTTCACGGATATGCCGATTCCGACTAAAAACGATACATCGAAAGGTGAAGGTACCGAAAACACCGCGACCATTCCGGAAAAGCAACTGGATGAGCCCAAAATCGATGCTCCCGCTGTTCAGGCGACAATTGCGATCGATAGTACCAGAATACACGAATCTCCCGAACAAGTTACGGTCGAACAATTACTATCTGCCGTTAAGGGTCTCCCAGAACAACTGATCGGCCCGTTGACCGTAGCCTTGCAAGGCATTTCGCCGAAAGTTAATTTAGAATCCGCATCAATTCCAAAATCCGAAGGAATCGCTGATGATCCATTGAAGAATCTTGAAATTGCTGCAAACTCCGATTTGATCGAAACAACAAATCGATCTACTCCCGACCAGGGAAACAGCGATTCCTCAAAAACAGTAACGATCGATCGATCCAGTTTGATTAATAACGACGAAATCGATGGAACTCGAGAAATAGTTAAAAAGACAGAAAACGACGAGCCAACAGACAAGATGGTACGTACAGTCGTGTCACAAAAAATCAGCACCACTAACGCTATCCATGCCGATAACGTTCGTAAGCCTGAAATAAATTCAGCCACGAGGGAAGCAGAGCCGAAAATTTTGGACGCTGGATCGCCATCCGATAATATTCATCGCAATACTGATCAAGTTACGAAAGACGCGATTTCATTGGTTATCCCAAGTCCCGAGCCTGCCGCAGATCCGCCAGGAACTGGGCCACCCGCCATTTTAGTAGAAAATCCCGCAGGCCCGGAAGCCTCGCCATCCCGCTTGAACTTGCGCTCCCTGAGAAACAAATTTTCCAATATGATGGCTAAGCTACCCTTGACCAAAGCCAGTATCATTTCCCTCAAGCCCGCTTATCCGAATAGCTCGCAACAAAACCTGATTGTCCAAAGCCCGCACGGCGCCCCTGGATCGCGAGGACTGAACGTTATACCGAAAAGAAAAAACGAAGATAGCAGAGAAATTCCAGACACGATTGAATCGGTGATCAAAAAATCTTATCAGGACCCCAAAGTTCCGAACGTTCCTGTAGAAAATGGAAATACCCATATAACTCGTTCGATCCAATCCCCAATTAATGCTGAAGCTTCTCCCGTGCTCGTTTCATCGATCGCTCAACCTTTGCCCCATACTGTCCCGAGTGAAAATCTTTCGTTGGTCCCTAAAGTTGCTCTCTTACCAAACGAACCAACAACTTTGTCCACTGAACCACCGAACAAGAGCGAGGCACAAATAATCTCGAAAATAATCGAGATACCCTTTTCGATCGATAAATCTGTTGTCATAAAAAATCAACCGGATACTGTTTCCACGACGATGCCAAAAATATCGTCCATTTTCTTCCAGACCAACGGGACGAACGTTCTGCCAACGGTGACGAAACGTAGTGAGATTTATTTCGAAACATCCGCTCCTCAAGTCAAAGTAGAGTTTTTGGCCGAAACGAAAACTTTCGATCAAAATGAGAGTAACGAAAAAATCGATGATTGGACCGAAAACCCCAGGAAATTCGATCCTGATATCAAAATCGAAACCCCAACGATAGTAGTCAAAGAAAAACCTGAAAATCAAGAAAAAGATCATAATAATATTGAAAAGTGTAATTTCGATAAATATTCTGATACCATTGAATCAGTTTCTATAGTCAATGTAGGGTCTTTGAGCCAAAAAATTGTTCCGACCGCAAAACCATCAAATGAGAAAGAAATTGATAAAACTATTACAGTAAATTCCGATGATTCCTCTCAGAATCCGAATGAGAATAATCCTTTAGTCAATACTGAAATTTTGCCTGAAAAAATAGTCGCTCTGGTTGGCATTGATCGAGAGGATGGTAATATAGGAATTGAAGAAACAGTAACTAGTAATTATCCCGAAAAAATTGTAGCTGATTTATCCTTAGAAGAAAAAACCTTGATAGTGGTTCAAAGAGACAACGGAATTGTGTCTGAGCCTGAAAATGTTATTTCCACGTGCACGAAAGTAAATGATTGTGAGACGAAGATTTTAATCGCTGTGCTCGATAATCCAACTGTATCGAGTCCCTCGTCTGCCACGAGCCTTGCCCATACCTTTGAATTAAAAGTGACCGGTTCTCCAGCTGTAGCAGTAAATGATTGTCCTCCTTCCTGTTCGGAAGAATCTCTTGAGGCCAAATCCGAGCTTTCTCGTAAAGAGATTCCTAAGTCGTTTGGAATTGACAAAATCCTTAATGTTCACAAGCCTGTCCCGAAATCGACGTGTCCGGTTAAATCGAGACCGCGATCTCCGATCAAGCGATCTTTCGCTAAGAGAGTGCCGATGAGATTAATCAAAAAGTCGATTCCCGTTTCGCGAAAAGTTGCGGCCATGTACGGTAGTGTACCGAAAAACGAAACGATAACAAAAGCCAAACAAGTGGCCGATCAAATGGCCAGAAATTCGTCGAAGGTCAAGCCAACCCTTGAGGAAAACACGCCAGTGGTTCCAGAAGCAAAATCGGTGCCGTTGAAAAGTCACGAAATCGCAGAAGCCCCGAAAGACCTGGATAAAACGAATAAAGGAACAAAAACCATTAACAATCGATCGTCTATCAAAAACCAACGAGAAACAATGACATTGAAGACCAAACCTGAGGAACCGGATGTTACCGGCGGGAAAAACCGAACAACCTGCGAGAAAAAGGCAACAAGTATACCCACAAAAATCGTGCGTGAAAAAGACTCAACCTGCTTGAAAATTAAACCCAAGGAAACTGTGAAAAAAGCAAATCCTGTTGAATTATCTTCCAAGAGCCGAATAGCTTCGAGGATTCCAATCTTCAAGGGTACGGCCAAAGTTCCAGCACAGAATGTTTCAGTCTCCAGTCAGAAATACATCAATGTCAGACTTTCAGAACCGACCAAAGCGTCGCGGCCGATCTTACAAATGTCGAAACGGATATCGCCTCCGAAAAAACCAACCACTACGCCGTTGGCAGTCCGTCAGATAATCATACATGAAAATGTTAATGGGGTTGAAAAAGTTCAAACTTTGGGGATAAAAATAAAGGATGATCGTTTGGTCAATGGTGCGAGTTTGAGTCGTAACGCTGTTGCCGGACATACGGAGAATCCAAAGCCCGAGGCGGTGTCATCCTCAACGGTTATGGCAAAAACCATCGACGAAATTGAATCTCCAATTGTGAAAGATGCCCTCGAGGACCTTCCAGAACCGAAAAATAGCCAACGTGGCAACGAGGCTAACAAACGAGCAACGTCCAAGGAACCCGAAGTGGTCCACGATTCCCAGGATGAGTCCGAAGACTCCGTGTACTCGGAAGCGGAAGAAAATTTACCCGCCGATTCGCGCGAAGACGATGAATCGGAAGATTCGGAAGGTCACAGCGAAAGATCGGAAGTTTCGGAAGATCTGAGCAGAAAGTCAGATCTCTCGCAAAGTTCCAGTGAACTTGATTCCAACGACGAGATTACGGACGCGGAGTTATTGCTGCAAAAAACGTTGGACGGCATAAAATCCGTTTTGTCAGATAACGGATCCGATGATGAAGAGAATTCGGAAGATTCCGATGAATATTCGAAGAGCAACGAAGCTGACGATTTTTCTAACAGTGGGTCCGAAATTGACGAAGATCAAGGAGAAGAAGATGAAGAACGGATAAGACAGGAGGAGAGGGAAGTGGAGGAAGTGGAGGAAGTCGAAGATGAAGAGGCAGAACGTAGCGAGGAAACAGAATCCGTAGAGGACGAATTGCCTTCGGTGATAGAAATATTGATAACAGATCGCGTTCAGAAATCAGGGAAAGTTCGGGCGATTCCCGAGTCAAAAACTGCGGAAGTTGAGATTCCGAGTGAAATCAAGGAACGAGAAAAAAGCTCGGACATTCCTGAAAGTTCGAATCGCAAGAAAAATACTAGGCGGTCGCCAAGCGTCGACATACCCAAAACGAAATTGGGCCAAAAGTTGAAAGTCACCAATGGCAAATCCATTAAAAGCCTGACAATTAGCGAGCCCGAAGTAATCGTCGAAAAGAAAATACCGACGAAGCGTTTCTCGATCGTCGCGAGTTACGTTCAACAATTTGAGGGCGAAATTCCACGAGTCGAGAAGCAAAATTCGATCAAGATTCCTGAGGTCAAGCCGGACAACTCTCCCAAAACCGAGAGGGAGGTCAGTAACAACGGTTGACAAGATATTCCAACAAATCCACAATGTCGACTGTCAATCTCCCGACCTACCAATGTCTACAAACGCAGCTTGAAATATTGACAAAAAGAACTCATACAAAAACAAACAAATATTCAAAAAATCAATCTGTACAGAGGACCATGGGAAACATTCATTAGCCCACGTTTGCTGTCAATACGATATTTACTTTTCATTAATTAGCCTGTGATTTTTGTATTCTTAATACACAGTTGGAATAATTTATATTAATACACAGCCAAGAACGTACAAAGTAAGTATATTTTTTTTTTTACTAACTCATTTTTTCGAACAATTATTTATAATTGTTTCATTGAAATACACAGACAGAGACGCCACGTGATTTCGACCTGTGCATGAGGCACTGTAAAGGGAGCTCGTTTATAGACGTTGGTGTTATGTGCTTATTTTTTTCCGAAATCTACACCTCGCAGCATGAGTCTTTTTTCACAATTATCCGAAAAACATTTTCATAATAATTATTATGAACGAAAAAAAAATATTTTCCAGAGTATTGTTAATGTTATTTCTCGATGGAGGGTTTTCTGTATATTTTCGATTATTTTCCAACCCCCTCGATATAACAAGCAGTTCGCAATGAAGAATTTCCCGGTTATTCTTGTACCTTGGGACCCCGTCGACGTCGATATCGAATAATTCAAATTTTACGTCACCGTTTCGAGTTGTCTAAAAGCTCATGAATGTTGTGGAACTTTGGTGCAGAGAACAGCGCGACGTTTACTCGCGGAGGGCAGAGTTTCCAGCTACGATGAAGCCGAAATTGCCGCGGGATTGCTCATCCTAGATTTCAATGACGACGAGGCTATTCAAGCAGCGAAAGAATGCACCAGCGTTGAATCGGCCATTGCATTTTTGCAACAAGAGTGCGAACTGTGTACAGGACGATTTGCAGTCAGTCAGGTTCGTCCTGCGTTTTTATTCTTCATTAGAAAAAAAGCTCGTAATCTGGGTTTGATTTTCTGCAAAGTTAATGACAAATTGAAATTTCATATGAAATGAGTTTTTTCATGAAACTTTTTTGCTTTCCAATATATCGAGACGACTCGTTCTAGTCAACAGCAGAACCGCTTTGGCAGTTCTAGCTTTCTTTCAATTTGTTTTGTTCTTTGAAAATCTCATGATCTCTGAAGTCTAGAAAAAAAGTGAATTGCATGATTCTGGTTCCCAGATGATTTCGATGCTGAAGTGTGTGCATCGTTGCTGCAACGATTGTGCCAAGAATTACTTCACCATACAAATCAGCGATCGTAATATCATGGACGCAGTTTGTCCGTTTTGCAAAGAGCCAGATCTCAAGGACGCGGACGAAGACGATGTACTCGAGTACTTTAGTATTCTTGATATACAACTGAAATCCTTGCTCGATCCACCGATCCATGAGCTCTTCCAGAGAAAACTACGAGACAGAACGCTGATGAAAGATCCGAATTTCAAGTGGTGTGCTCAGGTAAAATTCAACAATTATGAAAAATCTATACGCGTATTATTCAGCTTGTTGATTAAGCAGGAGCTTGAGCCATTTATCTTTTTATATTTTTACCCTTTCCCCACAGTGCTCCAGCGGATTTTATGCAAATCCGAATCAGAAGCGCTTAATCTGTCCTGACTGCCAGTCCGTGACCTGTGCATTTTGCAGACGACCGGTATGTCATCATTTTTTGTGGAAATATTCGTGCGATTTTCTTTTGACATTTGGCAACTCATTCCAATCACACTTTGGGTTGAAAAATTTTGAACTTTCTCCGAATCGTTGATAACGATCCAAGCCTCTAGATATTATTTGAAACGAATTTTTGTTCAGTTCAGATTCAACGAGTGAGTTTGCTTCGAGTTGCTGTTTTTCTTTTTATTTGGCAATAATTCGATTTTTTTAAAAATGATTCCCGCTGTCGTTACGATTTCTCGACGCGGTTCAGTGGGAGAAACAACACGAGGGTACAACCTGTGAACAATTTGCCGCGTGGAAAGACGAAAACGATCCTGACAATCAAGCAGCTGGTCTGGCCAAACACATGGACGACAATGGGATCGACTGTCCCAAGTGCAAGTTCCGTTTTTCATTGTCACGTGGAGGTAAATGCCATTAAGGCTAGCCATTTTTTTCAGTTTTGAAAAAAGAAAAAATCTTGCGAACAATTAATTTCGGTATTTTCCAAAAAATCTTTTCAATAAATATTTGCTCAGAAGTAATTTTTTTTTTCGTATTATTTAGGCTGCATGCATTTTACCTGCAATCAGTGCAAATACGAATTTTGTTGCGGTTGCGGTAAATCGTTTTTGATGGGCGCCAAGTGTTCGGTCAGTCCGTATTGCGCAAAGCTGGGACTCCACGCGCATCATCCAAGGAATTGTCTTTTTTACTTGCGCGACAAAGAGCCCGCGCAGTTGCAACAACTCTTACGAGAAAATGGAATCGAGTATGACACGACGAACCCAACATCTGAACGGAAATGTAAAATCCAACTGCAGAAAGAAACTCCCACTGGGGTTATCGACGCTGTATGCAACTCCGAGGTGGTCGAAGATCACGCTGGATTGTGCAGGTACGAACTCTCACGAGGCGAACAAAAAGTAACCGAATATTTTTATTAGAGGTCAATTTTTTCAACGTTCACGTTGTATGATATGGGAATTTAGAAACCCATAATCTTGCGAAAACAATATTTCATTAAAAGTTGAAAGTTTCCTTTATGTAAGCGTATTGCTAACCGTTACTGGTCGAAATTCCGATTTTTTTTTTACCAAACACCGCGTCGTATGGTTTTCTGTAAATAATACAGAATGACACGCTTTTTGATCGATCCCAGAAAATAGCACGTGCATGGGATTGTGCGATCTTCTGTGGATTCTGTAAAACTTAATTTCAATAATTAGATTGATCATTTAATGAGAAAGAAAAAGTGCGACGACGTGGTTCTCGCCATGGCTGGAATAGCCGGAAGTACAGCACGCCAAGTGTCTTTTGGTTATTCTTGACAATGTCACGATTCTTGTGATGTGAGCATATGAATATTTCCGGCTGAAAAAAATTGCTGAAATATTTTTTCATGACGATTAAATGTACCAATTGTTGAGGAAGGGCTATGAAAAAAAAAAGTAACGAGTTTCGATCATTAGGATCCATTACATCGAGTATCTGGTGAAAAATATTCGAAGGTTAAAGCTGGAACCATTGAAATTATTGAACGTCGATGACCTGGAGACGTGCGTTAGAAGGGCGGGTTCAGTATTGCCCGCAAATTGGTACAAAAGGGATCAGGAGGATTATCGTCGTGATCTAGTCGAGGTAATTGTGAAAAAAAAACGAGTAGATTTGATTAAAGTATGGGTACTTTTCCCCGCAGGCAGCACTACATTGAATACTTGGCGGGCTTGGTACTCAAAGGAAAATTGGACCCCGTCGGGATATTTGATTTGAACGACGCCAAGCAAGAGTTGCGCCGACGGGGAAAAGTCCCGCCTGCTAAGGGCCAGGAAATGTCCGATCAAGATTATCTCAGGGCGTGCATTCAGGTGAATCGATTCGAAGTCCAAAAAAAAAAAAGAAAAAAACAAACATTTCACTTTAATACACGCTTCAGCATTCGCTTCAATAGTTACTTCTCTTTTTGTTCTTCAGTGACGATATTCGAGACTATTTACCAGCGAGCTATCGAATCGGTATATGGGAGTAATTTTCCGAATGCTTTGCAGGTGGTGCAAAAGGAAATCCCGCTGGAATGACCAGGAGAACGAGAGAACGTGGGAAGTAATGTTAGGACGTCGTGCGTAGAGCCGTCAAGACTTCGATTACATAATCCGAATAACGAATTTCGCATTAAGATAAATAATTAGTATAATTATCTTTTATTTACACAGTTGAAAATAAATATTCGTGACTATAATAAGTATTGCTGACAAGTACGAATGATTTTATTTATTATCGTTGGCGTTATTGTTAAAAAAATGAACAAAATAGATGTTATATACAGGTGTCGGGTACGGGAATGGGAAAGAGTGTAGACGACCATGTTTTCACATTAAAACAATGCATATTTTGCCAATCAACTGTGTCATTAAATGCAACGTGTTCGACCCAATAATTCGCCATATTGTTGTACGTATTTAACCTCCACATCTGTAAAATAATTTCTAGTTGAAAGCCTGACAAGAAAGACCAAAGCGAGGCGATTCAGATTCTATTTTTTATATTCGCTCTAAACGCATCAACATTTCGTACCTTTCCATTTTGGAAAATCCACGCCAGCATCAATCGATTCGATTGATCCTCTGCGAACTTGGTTGCTTTTCTCAAATATCGCATCGCCACGATCTTCCGGCCACGAACTATTTCCAGGTATCCTTCGAGCATGTTCAATCGAGGTTTCACGAAAAGTGCAGCTTTTGACTTTTTTCTCAAAACCTTTACAAGCCTTTCGATCTCATCGATCAACGATCCTAAAATGTCAGCTTTTTTCATATTGATACATCGTGTCAATGTCAAAAGATGACACTCCAGAACCTGTTGATGAAACGCAAAAAACATCACAACCGATTCATCGATCGTAGCATGCGATAATTCCCTTACCACGAGCTGCAAGTGATATTGAATCGTTTTTCGTAACTTTAATAGAAAAAAAAAACAAGCTTATTCAATATTTTTGACATTTTGGAGCATTTTCTTTCGCTTATTGACGTTTATAGATTTCCGATGATACCAGCAAGAAATTTTGAAAGATTTTAAAGATATTTGGGATCCTCTTAATTCGAAGGACTTTTTTTTAACCTTCATCATCGTCAACAAGTCGTTGAAATTATCCCCTCGAACGTCTGTCGTATACGGAATCATGTATTCAGCAAAAGTAGGTGGAACGCTCCTGAATGAACCGATATTTTTAGTTATTGACTCCGCCAAACATTGGAATCCAATTTTCCATCATAAATTATTCATAAAATATGCGATTATAATTGGCGACAATATTAAAAAGAGGAACATTCTGTCTTTACAGTGTTATTTGAACTTACATCCGAAGCTGCCACAACCAAAGGCAAGTCAACAGTCGTCTCAGACTATCAGGATCTCGATAGACACACCCGACCAAATGTGATGTTCCTGAAAATTTGCCCGATTTGTTTTTTTTTTTCCATCAAGCAATCCTTAAACAAACTACAGATTTTTTCGTTTTTTTTTTTTTCAATTACCGATCATTTTTTGTGCATGACACGCGCAATTTTCGAATGATTCGAGAACCATCCCGGCGTCGAGGGCCAAATCTAGAGCAAGTGCAAAATACCAAGTGATGGCAGATTCGTCAATGTCTTCAGATGCCAAGTGAAACAATTCTCTCATCAAGTCGACCGTTTCGTGTATTCGTTTCGTTCTTATCTGCTCGATAAAAAAAATTCTGCCTGCTATTTGTACGGTCAATTTGTACAATTTTTTATATTTTCTTCCCAAAGAAAATGGAGTTTTGTTACCGTCAGTTGAATGAGCTGTGGCAAAACTGATAATTTCGTTCGAGTCATTTTCAGTTCTGAAGAAATTCTGAGAACTTTGATGCCCATGATCAATGCATCTTCGTATTCACCCCCCAGGAGTCTGTTAATTTAGGTTAATGCAATTCGTACGATACAGCAGGTGTTTTCATGAATAATCTTCAAGACAATATAAAAATTTTAAAAATGGAAAAACCTCATTTCGAAGATCGATTGGAAAACGTTTGCCACGATCGTCACTTCTTCTACATCCGACCACCATTGCTTGCTTTTTATCGTATAAATCATAGATTTTTCGAGACTTCTGGTAATCCCTAGGTCACCAAGATCGCGAAATACATTTACGATGCTCACGTAAATCTCGCATTTTTCAAAAAAGCTTCCAACGCACGCTAAACCGTGGTTGAAACTCTCGAATGCTGTTAATTTCGAAGTCGATTTTTCACCAGCTTGCTGTATTTGAAATACTCGAAATTTTTATTCCAGTCAATAATCAAGAAAAATGATGGTATAAAGAAGAAACTGATAATTCCTACAAGCAAAACCGACGAGAGTCGAGATAGATAAACAGCAGCGTTTATTTTTGTCGCTACTTCTTGTCCAGTGATTCGATTGATGAATGAGTCTGGATATATTTCGTGAAGTTTTTGTCTACATGCTTGATCCCAAATTCTGTACGAAATGCAAAATTTGTCGGCACTCTGTTTCGTATTTATGCATAGCTGAACAGCTTCATCGTAAAATTCCCTCGCTTTCTGATAATTGCCGAGATTTACACTGGCATCTCCTAAACATTATCGAAACGTTGTTTTTTGTTTCAATTTTTTCTACCTATTCGAACCCACGTTATTTCTACAGGAAAGCGAATTGACCCTGGCAACCATGAGAGCTCCGAGCTCAGAGTAGAATTTTTGCAAGTTTTTTGGAAAAACGATCAGACGAGGGTCGTCAAATTTGGAAAAGAAAGCAGAATGTAATCTTTACGCAGGTAGTAACACTTGGCCAGGGTCAAATTGACCCCGAGTAGGAACGTAGCCAACGATAAAATCGTCAAGTTGACGTACCCATTAGTAAGAGAAATGGTCCTCGACTTATTTCTTTGTGTTCTTGTTTGCTTACCATGAATTCCACATTATTCCTAGAGTGCTATCAAAATTGATAAAGATTCTGAATTTAATTATCATTTCGAAACAAATCTGACAAGTTATTTGTAATTTTTTCCCATTACCTTGATTTTATCGTACGTCAGAGTTAGCAGTGTCATCGCTTGAAAAGATTGGCCAGTTCGAATTAATCCAGCACTGTAATCGATGACGAATCTGGCGAGTCTGTTGAAATTTTCTATAGGAAAAAAGTAACAGCAATGATGACCAATACATTTTTCTTCGTTTCTCTTCACGTTGAATGTGTTCATTCACGATAATGCTATTGATACCAATATTTTTGAGTTGCTGATAAAGTTGCCAAAATAGCGATCCGCCAATTCCGAAGCACTGGCAATTGCGATAATCGATGTGGCTGAAATTTCGCAAGTGGCAGAGGCGAGACGGGTCGTTACAAACGGTGGGTTTATTCCTTAAAGTTCTTCTCCGAAATTGCGTGGAATTGTCACTTTTATCGGCACCAGGAAAAGATTCAAAACGAACACTCATTCGTTCCAATTCCAGAGAAGACATGGACTCTGAAAATTTATAAGAGTGACATTTCGCGAATTTCAAAAGCAGGTTGAGAATTAAAATAATTGTCACGAAATTTTTCTATTAACGAATTGAAGAAGAAGAAGCGAGCAAAGTGCAATAGCTGGGCAAAGCGAAAATGCTCCTAAAAATTTCGAATTCTCTTCACGTCTCATCGGAGTGATCGAATTTTATGGATTTAAAGAAATATAATTGCCATTTTCTTTAAGAGGGCGACGGGTAATACGTTTTGCACGCCTCTCTTTGTGATTTCTTAGTGATGATGACCCGTGGCGTGTTAAATAATCAATTAGTACCATTATCAGTATTGGAATGCGTGGGCATGATGGATATCCTGGGAGATCCTTTTCCCGTAGACACTTTCCGAGCTTGGTTGTCACTTACAGTTAAAAAGCTTCTAGTTTTATGGTTCATTTTCCGTGAAATCTTTTCCAAAGGAATTCTTTGAGGTACGGGCCGAATTTTCAAAGTTTCCATGCTCATCTTGTTCAAAGAAAATATAGAAAAGGCATAAAGTCTCTGTTATCAATGCGCAGGTATAATGGTCCTTCGTATAGATGGAAATAATTAATCTCAATTCACATGTCTCACCGGTTTCTCTTGTCCGAGCATTCGAAAAAACGACCCACCTCCGCAAGCAGCACATTTCCTGGCATTTCGCTCAAAAGTTTCCACAAACTTAGAAATAAATTCATTTTCCACTCTGAGGGTGCTTGTTACAAATTTTTTGAACTTTTTCGACTTGAACTCGAGTAATTTGCAGTCTGAATGCTGGAGAGGATGTTCGACACCCGTGACCTCTTCAAAAAATCAGAATCAAGGGGATGACAATAACATAAATTGTGAATTTTCAATGAACCCGGAAACTCGCTCGAAAAAACAAAAAACCAAAAACGAAAACATTCAATGATGAAAATATCGATTGAGATATAATTTACCAGAATGCTGGCAAGTGCATTCAATACTGTGATGCATGTTCGAGAAAGTAGTTCGATTTTGGTACACGCACAGCATAGAATCGTCGAATCGAAAGTCTCGACGCTGCAGCGAAGCGCATTCAAAAATTCTCAGGTTGAACATTCGAGCCACGGCTGCACAAAAAACACAAATTCCTTGAAGCGCTATTCAATTCTGGAGTCGCAATATTTTAGAAAAAGGAAAACAAGATTCTCGCTTGATTCTCGATCAGCGGGAAACACCGAGTGGCTTTTATTTATATCAAAGACTCAACGCTGTCGCAGAAAAGTGTACGACAAAGTTTTGACTGATCGACAAAAAGCGAAAATTGGAAGAAAATAGGGGAAAGTTTCCCAGACGTTGAGATATTGATCGATTTTTAAATAAGTGAAAAAATTTAGTGGTGAACAAACCTCGAGCGGTGTCCTGAGATTTGTGGCCTGGAAATATATGTTCCAGGGCGTTTCTCGTGAAAGTTTTGCCGAGTATGGCCGCGCACTGCATCAAATACTTTTCCAACATTGTGAATCGACTGTAAATTTCAGCAACAATTTCATTGAAATTGAATGTCGAGTCAACATGGCCAGTGAAATTGTTGCTGATGAGGCAAACTTTCACCCCTTTTTCTTGACTATGAGAAAACTCGGAACTGGTTTCATCCGGTGACAAGTCTTTTGGGATTTTTTCAATCAAACTTGCTTGAGGAAACACGAGATTTTCTACTGATAACTCGTCAGGCGTCAAGGTCTTCAAGATTATCGACCCATTTTGGAGCATCAAGCTGATGAAAGCTTCGCACCAACCTGGATGATTTTCACTTTTTGCTCGCAGAATGCTTCGTTATATCATGAAAAATGAGAGAAAAATTGATTGAATATTTAACTAGTTAAATGTCCAAAAAATATTTCGAATTCCATTTTCCTAGTTTCATAAAATTTCAGATACTATTTAAATCAAAATGCAATTTTCTACAGTAATTCCTATTTTTAAGTCATTAATATTCATCCAATCGTCCGATTAATTGAAAATGTTTTCATCTCTCTGAAAAATTATTCATATCAGCGACTATAAAGCAAGAATCATTGTCGACTAGTCATTCGTTATCATAAATTTATCTTATAATATATACCCACGCATCAAGCTCCCTAGGAATGGCGCGAACGTTCAACAATTGACAAACCAAGGCGCTCAACTCATCGGGCTCCAATCCTTTCAATTCGTGTTTGTAAATTTTCTTATCGTTCGCAATAGGAATATTCGATTCTGTAAGATTGTCGGATAAAACAGGTTTTTCCATCGACATGACCAGAAGGAGATTGTTGTTTTTCGTTAATCGAGATATGAAAGGCCAAGACATGCGATCGATGAATTCCACGTCATCCAGCATTATGCATTTCGGTTTTCCTAACTGAACAATAAAAGTCGAAGGAAAAACGATTTACTCGGTCTAAACGAATATTTTCTTCATTTCATTACATTTTTTGTTGAATTTCGATTTTTTTTCTCTATGGATAAATAATTATTACTCATTAGCCGTTCAAAGGCCTTGTTTGTTCGTTGAATCACCTTCATAATGTGAAGGATTTGGAAGAATATCTTAATCTATGGAAAATATTGAAACCGTACCGACCGAATAATTGCGTCGAATAATCTAAGAGATTTGAGCAATCTCGTCTCCTGATTTTGCGATTGATAATCCACCGATAGAGGAAATGCCATTCTCAATACGATATTCATGTAGCAAAAATCCTCTCGTCGTGCAACAGCGCATAATTTTTTTGTCACTAGCCTCCCGCGCTCATCCTCAGTTTTGAAATCGTTGGCATCGAGTAACTACAATTTATTTTCCATTATAATGTGGGCGGCGAATGAGCAGCTCCGAATTGGAGTAGTAATCGTAGGATTGGAACAGAATTTAAATCATTTATATAGTCACGAGACTACTGCAAGTTATTTCCAATGAATATCATTAGAAACATAATTTGGTTAAGGGGTCTGGCCACCCTGAATTTTGATTTTTTGTCATTTTATTTTTTTGATGAATCCAGTACTATAACGAACATTTTAAGACCTGTTGCGTATGGAAACACTCGATATTGGCAAAAAATTACAGGCACGGTTATTCGCCACTGCGAGCTGTTTGGCGCTACTGCGAGCGGTCGACCGCGCGCTGCGACATTTCTTCAAAACTTGTGCGTATTAGCCCATACAGCTATCGTATTGTGTCCTTTTATATTATGAATCGTTTACTTTGTTACCTGAAATACTGTAAGAAGACTTGCCTGAATTGTCGTTCGTTATTTCTAGTTTCACTAGCGTCAGTGAGTTTCTGACGAGCAACGCAGAACCACGTGAAAATATTCTCACAAAAATATCACAAGAAATGGAAAAAAAACACAGCGTCTCTACATTATGTGGACGTAAAGGGTTCGAGGAGTCGATAACGTCGATTGAGCAGTGTTAAGAGTCACCACCGCCCAGTCAATCGATACGAATTGGAGCAGGAAAATGCGAGTACGAGTCAATCGGCAAAAAAATTGAAGCTCTGCGAAGAAATCAACGTACCGGTTAGTGCGAGTTTCGGATACCGTATTATCAACTTTTTGACCGTTTTTTCTGCAGTTAGTAACGTTGTGAAGTGCAAGAAGTGCAACGGTGACATTACGTTTTCGGAAAAGAGTATTCGTGGACTCGGTTTCAAGTTAGTGGTGTCGTGCAACTTGCGTGAACCAACCATAGTCGATTCAAGTCCTCTCATCAATCACAGAGCGTACGACACAAATCGACGAATCGTATTCGCATTTAGATTATTGGGAATTGGTCAGAAAGGGATCGATAAATTTTGTGGCATCATGGATTTGCCGAAAATGGTATGTCACTCGTTTTACGACACCGTTGTCAAACAAATTCACACCGCTGCAGAAAGTGTATGCAAAATATCGATGGGAAATGCTGTAAAAGCAGAAGAAAAATCAACAGCAGAGATGGGAAAAGGTCCAGGGTTGACTGTTTCTAGCTACGGAACTTGGCGCAAACGCGGTGTCTCTTCGCATTATGGCGTATCGACGATTATTGGATATTACTCAGGGAAAGTAATAGATGCAATAATTAAATCTTCATACTGCAAAGCTTGTAAGTATTGGAGTAAGAAACTTGGCGCCATTGAATTCGAGCAGTGGCAAGAAGATCATAATGAAGAATGTGCCGCCAATCATGAAGGGTCCGCTGGAAAAATGGAAGTCGACGGCATAGCGGAAATATTTTCGAGGTCGACGGAGAAATACAATGTTTGGTACGCAAATTATATCGGAGACGAAGATTCAAAAACGTATAAAGGAATTGTTGATGCCAATCCATACACAGAAAAAGTGACAAAAAAAGAATGCATAGGTCATGTGCAGGAAAGAATGGGCACACGACTTCGAAAAGTAAAAAAAGAAAAAGGCGGTCTTGGCGGCAAAGCGAAGCTAACCGACAAGTTGATCAACGAGCTAACAATGGATTACGGTCTCGCTATTCGAAGATTCTCCCATTCGAAAGACGAAATGAAGAAGGCGATTTGGGCGACATTCATGCACAAGATCTCGACCGATGAAAATCCGCAGCACCAAAATTGTCCTCCTGGAATTGATTCGTGTTGCTCTTGGCAAATATCAAAATCGTTGGGCACTTTAAACGAGTATGTGCATAAGAATGCGCTACCTCAAATAGTCCAAGATGCCATTCGACCTATTTATGAGGACCTCACTGCAGATGCTTTATTAGAACGGTGCGAAGGAGGCTTCACATAGAATAATAACGAAAGCCTCAATTCCGTAATCTGGTCAATGGCCCCGAAAACAAATTCCAGCGGTGCCAATATCGTCGAAATTGCCACGTACATTGCTACCAGTACTTTCAACGATGGGTATAAGAGTATTCTTCTCATGATGAACGTACTAAATCTAACCGTCGGAGATCGCAGCTACAGTTTCTGCACTACAGTAGACGATGAGCGCTGCGCTACAGCGGACATTCGCGCTCAAAACGATTGTATGGAAGCAAGAACAGCACGAGGGGGCGGTCAAAAAACGGCCCAAGACTGTCAATCAGCTGCTGAAGGAGTTGTCTATGGTCCAGGAATCGCTGATTAAAGGTAAGACTCGCCTACTTTCTTTTGCGATTATCTCGAAACTATATTTTTTGACCCGGTACCTTCTTTGACCCGGTAATCTCGGAGACTAGCCGTCTGATTGCTTTCAAATTTTCACCGAATATTCTCAAATACATTATCTACAATATTACGTAGGATTTTTTCGATACTTGATTAGTTTTGTTCGTATTAATGCTTTTGCTTGAAAAATATCGGTAAAAAATGATAATTTTTGTATTTGCGGCTCCCATAATTTTTCTAACGTTCGAAAAACAAAACGGCTACGCTACATTGTAGTCACACTACATTGTAAGAACCTGAATTTTTTGTTGCTTTTCAGATGTACCATAACTGAGTTCCAGGTGGGACAAGGATCGCGCGTATCGTGTGGAGAACCCTCGCGTCAAATAACGTGTGAGTACCTCGGCTTCGTGTCGATATCCCCCAGGTGAGTAAATTTTGAATGTAAAAGGAAGAGTGAGAGTTCCATGTGTGACAGGGAGATGGGCAAGCCGGCGTCCAGCCTTCTTAAGCCATGGACAAGAGCTCTCAGCCTCTCTCTTCCGTCGTTACCACAGAAATAATCGGACTTGTCGTCCAAAAGGTGAGCAATCAATTGTCTACATATATATATATATCTTTTGTGATAACGAAATAAAATTTCAACACTGTGTCCGAATGCGATAACTGAAGAATTTAATATCCATAAATTATTTGCGCTTTTGTTTTTAATATCGACCGAGAAATATCTCGATTTTGTAATGTGCGTGTGTCAGTGTGCGTGAATAAGACAATTATGTGAGTGAGTGTGTGTCTTTTGCGAATAATTGATCGATCAAACGAGCCCGCCGAAGGCGGGCGAAGTTCGATCGAAATTATATATACAGCCTCGTTCGAAGAGATTACAACAAGTAGTGACTCTCGAGTCCACTAGATGGCCACAACGTACAGAGTTATATCCAAAAATTTAAGAGTGGGGGACGCTGGCCCCGCTCGT